>JAWWMP010029787.1:18270-31345 GCA_035047865.1 Dendrocincla tyrannina
GCCCACAGGGGTTTCTGCCCATGGGTGTTTCCATCCTCGAGTGTTTCTGTCCCTGGATGTCCATGGTAGTTTCTGTACCCAGGGGGTCCCACCCGTGGCATTTTCTGCATCCAGGGGGTCCCACCCGTGGCAGTTTCTGCATCCAGGGGGTCCCCACCCGTGGCATTTTCTGTATCCAGGGGGTCCCACCCATGGCAGTTTCTGTATCCAGAGGTTCCCACCCGTGGCATTTTCTGTATCCAGGGGGTCCCACCCGTGGCATTTTCTGTATCCAGGGGTTCCCACCCATGGCATTTTCTGCATCCAGGGGTTCCCACCCGTGGCATATTCTGTATCCAGGGGGTCCCACCCATGGCATTTTCTGTATCCAGGGGTTCCTGCCCACGGGGGTTTGTTCCCACAGTGTTTCCCGTCCCCGGGTGTCCCTGCCCGTGGGGTGGCCAGCAGAACAGGAGCTGTGCTGATGCTCCCAGCACTCCGTGGTGCTCTCCAGGCTGGGATGTGTTGTGGCCACTACCTGGTGTATTTTGTGAGGACCAAGGCTGGTGGACACGTGGATTAAGGGCAGGTTTGTGTCACTGTGGGACCTTCCAGGGCTCTGGGGGTTGCCAGGTGGGATGTGAATCCTTGGGAACGGTCCCTCTGCTTTGCAAGCAGCACTTCTTGTCCTGGAACAAACCCTTGGCTGCTTTGCCCAAGGGAAATCCCTCTCCTGGCTCTCTGCATTGGACCTGGGGAACCTCCTGATCGTGGGCTCTTGCATTGTCCCATGGGCTGGAAGTGCTTGGAGGCACCGTGGTGTCCCCAGCCATTGTCTGCTAGCCAGGGACCCTGGTGACATTGACCTGCACAAAACCCATCCTGGGACAATCCAGGCTGTCCCTGAACTTCAGGCCAGGCCAGTTCCTCCTCTCTGAGGCTCCAGGTGGCTTCCTAAGGACCCTCCAGTCCAGGCTCTTTAATATTGGGTGGCTGCACAGCCCCAGCCGTGGGGCTGAGTGGGGCTTCACCTCCCAGTTGCCCATCCACTGGCCAAGATTTGGCCGGGGAAGATCCAATAAACAACCCCCACCTGAGGCACATGGGGCTCTGAGAATCCAACCCTTCCCTCTGACCTCTGGCTTTCTTGGCATTTTCCTGGGGAAGGGGCAGCAGAAGACCTGCCACTATTTATTTGTGATGCTGTTGGTTTTACCACCAATGAATAATCCACACCTTCCCTTAGGGCTGTGAGACGTGGCCATCAAACAGCCCCTCCCCAGTTTGGGGGGGCCCAGAAGGCTGGAATTCTGGAAGCACAAGGTACTTGTGTAGCTAAAGCCCTAGAGCTGTTTGTCAGAGATTTTGTGGGTGAGCAGGAATGTTACAACACACGAGCCGGGGATGACTGATCCCTCTGTTCATCCGCAGCATTCCCGGGCTCTCCAGCCACTGCTGGAGCAGCCACCGGGCCCTGGGTTCCTTCCTAATAGCTGATGACAAATGCTGGCTTTGAGATAGGAACACGGAGAGGAGCTGGGTGCTGTCAGCATCCCATCTGGCAAAGAGGGATTCCTGGGAATTAAAGCCAGAGGAAAGCACGAGGACACGTGGCCCACGCTGCTCCTCCTCGGAGCAAAAAGAGATTTTGCCCAAACATCTTTTATTGAGCTTAAAGATTTCCTTGTTCAGCTAAAATACTTCAATCCTAGGAAAAGAACCAGTGATGGGATGCACAGGAGCATCTGATGGGAGCAAATCCCAGGTGGGGATGGGGATGGGATCAGAGGAGCCCAGCCCAGCAGTGGGTCACCAGTGACACCCCCAGGGATGCTGAGGATGCAGGGATCACACCCACAGAGCTGCTGCCCCGTGCCAGAGGTCACCTCTCTTTGTGGCTTTAAGTGAGGAGGGGAAACAGCAGCGAGAACAGCAAGGCCAGTTCAGAGGTGCCAGATGGAGCTGCCCGACCCGGGCACACTCCAGGGTTTGGCACACGGGAGCTTTCCCTCTGCCATGGCTCCTGGGCTCCTCCAGAGAGCAGCTGGCTCACCCCTGCAGGAGAGCAAGAGCCTGGCATGGCAGTGCTCTTCTCATGTCCCATTCATGCCCTTTTCCCTGCCTCACCCCTGCAGGAGAGCAAGAGCCTGGCATGGCAGTGCTCTTCTCATGTCCCATTCACGCCCTTTTCCCTGGCTCACCCCTGCAGGAGAGCAAGAGCCTGGCATGGCAGTGCTCATCTCATGTCCCATTCATGCCCTTTTCCTTGGCTCACCCCTGCAGGAGAGCAAGAGCCTGGCATGGCAGTGCTCTTCTCATGTCCCATTCATGCCCTTTTCCCTGGCTCAGCCACAGTGACCCACGTGCATGGCAGAGATTCCCACGGGATGGACTCCCTGAGACCTTTTCCCAGGTGTTGCTGCTCCACACTGGCTCAGCCTCTCTCCTAAACCCTGACCCTGAGCTGTGGCAGTGCTGGAGGCTGCTGGCCCAGGCTGTGCCTCTGCATGGTGCAGTTAAAGGTATTACCTGCATTTCCCTCACAGCCAAACAAAACCAGGGGAATTCTTCCCCAGGCTGCTCCACTGCCTGGCTCGCAGCTCCTGGAGTCAGGAAGGTTTGGAGCAAAGGAAGCAAACTGGAGCTCCAAACATCTCGGGGGGGAAAAGCAGGCTTAGGGCATCACGGTGCTGCAGGGCACCTTCCCAGAGTCCCTTTGCCAGCTGTGAATGCCCAAGGATCCAGTCAAGGGGATGGCACCGGGACTGAGCATCCCCCTCCCAGAGGTTTTCCTTACAAGGAGGACTTATTTTTATGCTTTCTGACAGGAAAAAGCTTTTATTCCCATTATTGTTTCCCCAATGTGTTTTCTTTTTTCTCCTTTCAATATTTGACCTGACAAGAATCAAAAGTTTGGACACGACAGAAGCTCCGAGCTCGGAAAGGAGGAATTTGAGGCTTCCTGCCTTGGCGGCCTCGCAAGCAAAACATGTGGCTTCGGGTCACTTCTTTATGACAGTGATGTCACTCCTGACAAGAAAATGAGCCTGGGATCTTTGGGGTTGCTAACTCTCCATGACAACCCCTCCTCAAGTTCCCATTAGCTGGAGCCAGTTTAAATACTCGCTGAGATTTGTTTGGTTTCTTCGTGCCTCGAATGCGCCCACGTCCGTGGGGCTTCGGAGGGTCCTCCCCTCTGCCAGCCACTGCCTGGAAACTTGGCTGCCAGCTCGTTCTGCTTTTCCAGCCCCATCCCTTTCCCCAGTGTCTGGGACCTGCTGTGACTGGGCTGCCCCTCCCGGCTCTTCTCCCTGTTCCCCCCATCAGAGATTTCCCCCTTCAGGGGATATTTCTGCTATTTATTTGAGGGCTTGTTTTGCTTTTCGTGACCTGCCTGCCACAATGTAATCCTAAAACAAGGAGCCATGGGATGGGATTCCCCAGCTTATCCCAGTATTCCCAGTATTCTGCTTGGGGCTCTCCAGTGCAAACCCAGAGCAACTCTGATTAATGCACAATAAATCAGATGGAAACCCATTACCTCCTCTCTGACACTTGCTCTGCATCCATCCCAGATGTTTCTACCCAACCTGGAATTGAACCCACTGGAAATACAAACCCCCCTCTCCCCAAAAGTCCCCCCTCTTCCAGTGGGCTTTCCACCCAGGTCCAGGTGCCACCCCATGTCTCTGGTGGCAGCAGTGACACCCCGTGGTGCCCTCAGCCCCCCATGACCCCCCGTCCCCTTGCCCATCACCCCTCGCTGCCCAGTCCCACCCTCTGTTTCTCCCCCGGGTATCAGTTAACTCGGGGGAGGTTTGAATTTGTTTTGTAATGTTAAATAAGGTCAAGGGACCACAAAATATGCTGGCTCTCATCCCTGCCTCCTTTACTTTTGATCCCTGCTTTCTAGAATTTCTCTGTGCAGGATCTGAGAGCTCCTTACCTCAGCCCTCCTTGGCCGCTCGCTCCTCCCGCAGCCAAAGCTGCACATTTGGTCCTAGGACTGCAAAAAAGCAGCTTTATCCCTGACATTCCTACCTGGCAAAACACTTTCCCTCCTGAATTTTTCTGCCTGGAAGGAGCATTCCCGGCCTCTCCTACTGCCAACTCCTTTATATCCCCATAAATACCAAACGTGAGCCTTTTGTTGCTGTCCTGAAGAAGGTTGGCAACATCTTTTATGGGCATTAACCACCCAGCAGTTACTTTCTGTCCCAATGGGAATGAAGAGCCGGGATATCCAGGCTATCCTTGTCCATTCCTGCAGCACCAGCTCCTTCCTGGGACCTGGATAACATCCCTCTGTGCCTAAACAAACCCCTGGGGAAAATAATATTAAGAAACCCCCACTTTATTGTATTAATCACAAAGAATTTGCATCTGTGGAAGGTCTGAGGGTGCTGCTGGTCCGAGCCAAAGCCTGGCTCTGGATGAAGATGGGATAGCATGGCTTGAAAGCTGCTGGATGGGACATGGGTGGCTTTTGCAGCCACCAGAAAGAGGGACAACCCAGTGCCAGAGCTCCCTGGCACAGGTAGGGCTCTTCCCCCTGCCCAGGGGTCTTTGCCCCAGCTCATTTCTCCATGGAATGCAGCCAGGGGGGCTGTGCACACAATCCAGGGCAGCTCCTCCACCCACCGAGAGGCAAAGAGGCACTTCCAGCATCCCTGAACCATCCCAGTCCTGGCAGGATTCACCTGATACCTCGACTTCCCCCCTTGCTGCTGGGTCTGGCCCCTCACAGAGGGAGATGCTGCCAGAACAACCACCCAAAATTTGCTCCCTGGCAGCAAACGGCTCTTGGGGTTTGTCCTGTGTGGGCTGTGAGCACCAGGCTCCTGGAGATGGGATGCTGAGGGCAGGGATCCTGCTCTCTTGGGGGGAGGATTCCTCTTCCTCAGCCAGGATGGGCTCAGGAGCCACGAGGAGCCTCTTGGTGCCTGTGGGGTGAATGAAGCCCCTTTCTTTGCAGGTGGGTGGGGAAGGGCTTGGGCAGGTGTGGCCTCTAAACCCTAAATGATCCTGCTTAAAGCTCTAGCCCAGGGGCTGGCTGCTCTCGGGGGGCTCAGGACTGGAGAGAGGAGTGTTGGGTGGCCATGGGTAAGGTGGGTCTGACGTGCTTTGGCTCTTGCAGCCTCCTCTCCTCGTGGCTGGTGTGGGAATGCTGTGCCACAGAGGGGCAAACCACCCGTGGCTCGTGTAGGACCCTCCTTGGATGTGTTTTACAACTGGGGGAGCAGCGTTCCAAGGGTGGTTGAGGGTGGAGGCACCTCTGAAGGTCATCTAGTCCAGGTTGGCAGGGCTGTGTCCAGTTAGAGTTTGAACATCTCCATGGGTGGAGACCACCCAGCCTCTTGGGGGGACCTGCTCAGTGTCTGACCACAGCAAAGGTGTCATTTCTCCTCCCAGCTCAGCCCTTGGCTTGACAGGATCCTTCTCTTCTCTCCCAGGGCTCGGTGACACCTTCAACATCGACACCACGAGGCCCAAAATCATTGCTGGCTCCAAGGAAGCCTATTTTGGTTACACGGTGCAGCAGCACGACATCGGGGGCAAGAAATGGTGAGTGGGCTCTGGGCTGGGCTCTGGAGAGGGGGGATCCTCAGCAACCCTCCCAAAAACACTCACGGTCTCCTCCTGCCCCACCTGACCCCACTTTGGGGTGGGAAGTGCTGTGGCTCCAGGGGAAACAGGTTTGCTCGTGATGCTGCTGAGAGAGGCAGAGAAGAGAGACCCTTTCCCTCCCAAAAAGAGGAGTCTGGGGAGGGGACACCAGTGAATTTTGGGGAGGGGGGGTGTCCAGAGAGTGGTGTCCTGGCTCCTGCCCCTCCACCTCCCATGCACAGGGCTTTGCTCCAGGCAGGTTCCTCATCCCTGGGAGCCCCCTGGACTCCAACACTGCTGCAAACCCATCTGGGTTTTGGGTCGGGGCCATCCTGTTTTATGGAGTTTCCATCAGGGCCTGCTCTGCAGAAATGCTCAGACCTGCCCGTGTCCATCAGGAACGGGAGAGGGGCCTTGGATGGGCCCTGCTCAGGTTTTGGGTTTCGTGGGGGGGTTTTGCTGCTCGCCAGGGCTGGTGCCCGCAGGGGGATCCTGCACAGATGTTGGCAGAGCCCCTTGGTGCCCTCCAGCAGCACATCTGGATGCTGTGGTGGTGACCAAGGCAGCTCAAAAGCCCGGGAAATTCTCTGCAGTGCAATTATGGAAGGATCTGTCCCGTGAGTGGGTGACAGCCAGGCTGGAGGCAGCAAGAGAACTGCACATGGATACTCCTGGAGCTCAGGGATCAAACCTGCTCTGCCTTTCCATGCCTGGTGCTGGTGGGGGACACGGGGCTGGATCCCATCCCGTGTCCTCCAGCTGAGCTGATGGTTGTGGGGAATGGAATTTCGGGGCCGGTTGTGGTCACTTTTTCCACTGGCTCTGAGCCCTGTTTGCTGCAAGGCTTGTGTGGTTTTCCCAAATGGAACTTGGCGTGCTGTTCCTGGGGTGCTGCTGCTGCAGCCCCGGGGCTCTGGGGGCTCTGGGGACTCTGGTGTCCCCTGAGAGCTGGGCCAGGGGGTCCCTCGGGGTCTTTTCCCCCTCCCTGTCCATGAACCTGTGCTATGGGACTGTTTCCCAATGGAGCAGCTTACACTTCAGGGTTCAGAAACATCTGGATGGGACAGAGCCCTCCACCTTTTCTTTGCTTGAGAATGTGGATATTTACCCAAATAAATGCTTTCTTGGGGCTCAAGAATTTTAGGCAGCTCATGGCCAAAGCCAGTGGAGCATAAACACGGCTCTCGAGTCACTCCAGGAAATAAAATAAAGCCCTGCAATGTCCTGTGCTGGGGACCTGGGTGAGGAGCTCATGGTGGCAGATGATGTGGCTCTGCTTGGCATGAAGCCTTCCATCCTCAGCTCCCTGGAGCACGTCTGGGTGCTCCTCTGTGCCTAATTCCAAAGGGAGTGTCCATCCCTCCCCTGCCCCGTGGGATGGCTGTGAGCTGGTGGGATGGGGTTGTGCTCTCCAGGGCAGCTGATCTGGGGCTTCAGGGCACGGGAGCTCTTCAGTTTGCCAAATGAATAAAATGTGAACTATTTCCCCTCGGGAAGGGATCCCAACCCCAAAGCATTTGGAGGTATTTGTGCTGGCTCCTGCTGGGGGCTCCAGCTCTGCTGAGGTCCCGCCAGGTCAGGGCTGAGCCCAGGAAAGGACGTTCAGGGATGGTGGTTCTTGGAGGCAGAGGAGGAACAGGAACCAAGGGTCTCTGCCATGGCATTCCTCCCTGTCTCTTCTTCTGGAGAACAGCCCTTTGCCATATTTCATTTCATCCTAAGCAGGCCAAATCCCTGGGAGTGTCCAAGGCCAGGTTGGACAGGGCTTGGAGCAACCTGGGCTGGTGGAAGGTGTCCCTGCCCATGGGGTGAGCTTTAAGGTCCCTTCCCACCCAAACTGTCCCAGGATTTATGAGGGATCCTGTGGGATTCCCTCCCACCCCTCAGGGCCTGCTTTCCCTGGGGGCACCAGCAGCAGAGCAGCCCTTGGGTGTTCAGTGCCTGCAGGGATTTCTGCCCAAAGGGAGCTCTCCGAGGGACACGGGTGGAAAATACCCATTTGGGGAATATTTTCAGCCCGATTGTATCCGTAGGTGCTGTTTTATCCATGATCCCAGCACAGGGACTCCAATTGTGGTGCTGTTTGGGCTCTCTTTTGCTTCTTCTCATGCCTTGGAGCTGCCACCATCACCGATGAGATGGTCAAGTCCTGGGCATCAGGGAAAGGAGGAATTTTTTCCAGCTCTGGCTTATTTTGCCCATTCTCCCATTTCTCCTGGCAGCATCAGGCAGGGCACAGCTTTCCTTTCCTCTGGTTTGGGTTCCTCTGCATGAAAAAAGGGACTTTCTCTGCCCAGCAGCAGCGTACAGATACACAGACATATATACGTAAATCCTTCATTATTCAAATCTGCAATTATGGAGCGCAAAATGTCTATTAAATACGTGAACACAGTGAAAAATCAAAGCCACTGTGACTCACCCTGGTTAAAGGAGGGATGACTGAGCAGCCCAAACCTCCAGAGCACAAACCAAGGATGTACAGAGAGAGCAGGGTAATGATTGTCCCGAGCTCCAGCCAAGCCCAGGAGCTGGCAGGACAAAGGGAGATGTTCAGATGACACCCCACTCGCTGAGAAAGCAGCAGCCACATGAGCATCTTTCAGTGTCATCCCAGAGGAATCCATCTCAATCCCAGAAACACGGGAGGGGCGGGAGGAACTCGGTGGTTGTCGCAGGAGCTCCTGTGGTTGGGGCTCCAACGCCGGGCAGGGCCCCTGCTGCCAAATTCCAGGCGTGGAATCCGAGGACTTTGGCACCTCTCCTTCAGTCTGAGCCTCTTAATGCTGCTTTTGGCTGCCGTGGAGGGTGTTAAAGGGTTTCAGGGCAGCTCAGATATATATATAAAAATATGTATAGATGGGTGTGGAAAGGCACACATAGGTGTGTATGAACGTACAGAGAATGTTCTCCAGGTATGTTTTTAATGACTTTTCCCCTTTTCCAAACCTTTCAAGGAATGACCCATCCTTTGCACGTGAGGGCTGTAGTTCCAACCCAGAGAGTGGAAAATCCACGAGGAAAGAATTCCGATTATTAAACTCTAGGGGGGAAAAAGAAATCCTCTTGGATATACAGAGCTCGAAAAGCTCATGGATTTGGGGGGGTGATTTTTCTCCGATGCCTCCCAGAGCAGTGAGTGGTTTTCAAACCCCCCTCTCGACACTTTCTCGTTTTCATTAAGCTGGTGGTGCCTTCTCCAAGTCCGTGAGTGGAAAAGATGACAAGAGGTTACTGAAATTCATCCTAAAGTGCACCAGGGCTTTGTGCAGCAACGCTCAGGCAGTGGCTGCCCAGCCCTGGAGCGCTCCCAGTACCTGGGATTGTGGGATCTGAGCTTCCCCAGGGCCCAGGGCTGGGCATCTTTGGGGAAACTGGGGGGGAAAGGGAGCACCCTGTGCTGCTGGTCTGGGGACAAAATGACCTGGCAGGAGTTTTAGGGGGTTCCTGTAAGGATGGAGGTGATTGTGGTGTTGAGGTGAAGTGGTGAGTTGACTCAGTGCTGCTCCTCTGTCCCAAGTCACTCTTTGGTTTGTGCCATTTTGGGCTTTTTAAGGTGTGAATCAAATCCAGAGAGGTTTGTTGGTGTGGATGGATTTATTTGGGCGAAAGAAACGTGTTCAAACGTGCACAGGGTTTGCACAACTGCACGTGGGATGCATGTCCATGGAATGTGCAGGTTCCCATCTCATGGGTGTTCCTCTCGTGGTGCTCAGGGATGTCTGTGGCCAACACAACCTGGAAGCACATTGAGTTTGGAAGAAAGAGGGTTTCAGAGGTCCGAGAGCAGGTGAAAAAGGGAAAAAAGGTCTCTCCATTGTTCATCTCCCCCTTCCATTTGTTTGTCTTGATTGCTCCCTGTCATGCCATGAGCAGGAACTGTGTCACTCCCTAAGGAAGGACAATTCCCTCCTCTCACACCTGCATGGGAGGACACTCCAACCACTCCCCTCAGCTTCCCTTTGCCACCAGACCCCCCAGGACAGAAGAAGGAGAGGGAAAGGGGTCCAGGGGGTGGGCTGTGTCTCGGGGGGGCCATGGCAGCATCCCTGATGCTCCACACGAGTGCCAGGCCCAGCTGTGGCTGTGGAGTGAAGGTTTCCAGCTACGCAAAAAATGAACCTTGAGAAGAACAGGCTGTGGAAGGAAAGCCCTGGGAATAAACATCCATTAGCCCTCAGAAGCCATACAAATAATAAATACAGCGTTCCCAAGCTGGCTGAGGGCAGGGATTCACTCATCTGCTGGCAGGGTTGGGGGCCAGTGATCAGGATGCTCCCAAGCTGCTCTTCCCATCCTAAAATCCCTGTCCTGTGCTGTCCCAACCCCACTTTGCAGCTGTGAAGTCTCAGTGCAGGGTTTGCCCCTCCAAACTCCCCCTCTGCACAGCTCCCCTCCCCAAAAAAACCCTCCTCCCTGTGAGCCCCCCAGAGCTCCCCCCCCTTCCCGAGGGCTCCTGGAGAGGGGCAGCCCCGACCCCCGTCCCTGCTCCAGGCACAGACATGACGTTCCCAGTCTGAGCACGGCCAAGGGAAAAGGAAGGGGGGGGAGAAGGGAGAGCGAAATCTGCTCGCTGGATTTCGAGCTATAATTGTGCTGATCTGGAAAAACAGTTCCAGGGGTTGCTATTTCCCTACTACTGCGAGAGGCTCTCTTGGCTGCCTCCTCCTGTGGCTTGGCCGCCGCCCGAGCGCTCCGATTATTCCGGTGAGAGGGGATGGAGCTGCTCGAGGGCTCCTTCAGTGCTGGCAGAACTCTGCTCGCAGGCTGCAGGCACGGGGTGCCCACCTCCTGCTGCCCCTTTCTTGGCCTGGGTTCCGAGAAAATCGTGGAATGGGTTGGGTTGGAAGGGATCTTAAAGCTCATCTCACTCCATCCCACAGGGACACCTTCCACTAGAGCAGGTTGCTCCAACCTGGCCTTGAACACTTCCAAGGATGGGGCAACATTATGGGAGCTGGTGCCCAAGGGTGCCCCCAGCAGCAGAGGGGTGGGGAACCCCCAAAAAATATTGGTGATGGGTCACTGGAGAGGGCAGGAGCCACCTGGGGGGCACTGGAGTCTCGGGGCTTGTTTGGGGATCCTCCAGGAGGAAGGCAGAGACCCCACGAGACCCGAGGGACACGCAGAGCCCGTGGGGAGGGACAGACAGCCTGGCCTGTGGCACCTCCCTGAGGCAGCATCTTGGAGCCAAAGGGGAGAAGTGACCCCAGGAAAGGCAGGGCAGTGTCACTCGTGCTGACCACAGTGGGTTTGCAGCCCACCCGTCACCCATTGTCGTGTGGCTTTGTGGCACTGCCGTGGACACGTGCAGGGCTCTGACCCTGCCTGTCCCCTGCCTGTCCCCTGCCCTGGCTTCCCTCGGGGCGCAGATGGGGGGGTTTGCCAGGTAATCAGGAGTGACATTCCCGGTGGGATGCGGGTGAGGAGCAGCTGCGGGAATGCCGGGTGTGGTTGTGTTTCCATTTGTAATGAGAGGGTTTGTTGGAAAGGGGGGGGGGAACATTGATCAGCCTGGGGAAAAACAACAGCCAGGGGTGCCGGTGTGTGCTGGTGGCACGTGGATGGCAGGAGGGGACAGGGATGGGACAAAGCTCACGTGTAGAGTCCAGATTCAGGGCACTGTGGGGTCAGTGGGACCCAAATCTCAAAGCAAAGATTTGCTGCTTTTGGGTGGGGAAAATCCCCTAAAAACACCAAACGTGGGAATGGAGCTCAGGGACTGCTCTGCCCTTGGCAGGTTGTGGGTTAACTGGGGCAGTGTGGGGAGAGCAGGGAGACTGGGGGGCGAGAGGGAGGCTCTGGTGCCTCCACCCACAGTGCTCCTGCCAAGGGAGGGCTTGTCAGGTGGTCAGAGGGCAAAGCTGCCTTGCCAAGGGTGTGATGCCCCCTGGCAGCACCAACAATGGGCCTGAGGGCTCCTTGGTGCTGAGCCAGCCCAAAGGTGGTGCTGGGGATGTGGCATGAAGGGCGTCGGGCACTGCCAGGGGAAGGATCTGGTTGGATAAACAACAGCCATCGCCCCAAACTCCCTCTCTGAGACCTGGAGGTTGCCCAGCCCTCAGCCAGAGCTGTCGGTCCCAAGGGTGGGTTTGTGGTGGCCCTTGGTCACCAACACACGAGTTTTTTCCTGCTGGTGACGGGCAGGGGTGGCCAGTGGGATCCCCAGCACCAGCAGAGCCATCCCACGCTGCCTGAGCTCCTCAGCTTGTCCAAATCCTGGGAAAAGAACCAAAGGCTGAGCCAATGCTTTGCTAGAGGCTGCCCAGGGAGCTGCTGGCAGACCCAGGACTCGTCTGCAGGTCCCACGTTCTCCACCGTTCCTGCCTCTCCTTGGAACTCCCACTGTTGGTGTTTTTCCACTGTTACCAACGTGGTGAGCAACATTTGGAAGGCCATTCCTCTGTCCCGCTCCCTCCAAGGAGCTCCGATCCCACTTAAAAGTTTTCCACAGCTGAACTCTCTCTTTCCTGAACCTCCTTAATCACTTCTTCATCCAGTTCCATCTTGAATAAATTAACTGCAAGTGAATTTGCCTTGCGGGAGATTAAGTGTCCCATTGATTGAAAAGTCCTGTGAAAAGCAGAGTCGCTTCTGCATTCCTGCCTAATCCCCACATTCCCGGGTCACCAGACATACCTTCCACTCCTGAGTTCTTGTCGTTTAACCAAAATATCTTAAGGCTCGAAATGAGCTTTAATCAAAATACCTGAAGGCTCAAAATGAGCTTTGCAACGTGCCAGGGAGAGAGCAGTGCCAAGGGGGGGATATTCCCTCCAAAAGGCAGGAATTTGCTGGATGCAAAAAAGGCTGAGGGGTCTCTGGGGGGACCCTGAGGAACATCATGAGAATGAGGGGAAGGGTTGAGCTCCAGCCAGGCAAAGGTGCTGGGCAAAGCCAGGAGCACCTTTGGGGAAATAGGCAGGAATTATTTATGCAAGAAAGGATAAGAAATGAACTAGGGACTGAACGAAGCAGAACCTGGAGCGTGGGAGGGGGTTTGATGGTGGTGGTGGTACCTCCTCCAGGAGGGGATGATGGGCTCGGGGCAGCAGCCTGAGCTACAGCCTGGATATTGAAGATATTTAACGTGGATATTTAACAGATTTCTCAGGGAAAATTTGGCTTCTCCCTCAGGATGCCATCAAATGATGCCTTCAAATCAGGGGTGGATGTTTTTCCAGCAGATCTGATCCAGCCAAACTTAATTTACTGGGTTCAGTACCAGCCTAAACTATGTGAATTAATGTCTGTGACACAGGGAATTTCACCAGGAAATGTTTTGACTAAGAAGAAAAAAACCCCCCCAATAATCCAATAGTCATGAATATCTGTGATTTTAGGCTGTGCACATGTAACAAAATCCTTCCAAACAGTGCAAAAACGTGCCAATTGAGCTTGGCACATCGTTCTTGCCCAGAGAAGCTGTGGCTGCCCCTGGATCCCTGGGAGTGTCCAAGGCCAGGTTGGACGGGGCTTGGAGCACCCT
>JAWWMP010029788.1:7071-31084 GCA_035047865.1 Dendrocincla tyrannina
GGGAATGAAAGTGGGATGAACTGGGAATGAAAGCGGGATAAACTGGGAATGAGAGTGGGCTGAACTGGGAATGAGAGCGGGCTGAACTGGGAATGAGAGCGGGCTGAACTGGGAATGAGGGCGGGATAAACTGGGAATGAGAGCGGGATAAACTGGGAATGAGAGCGGGCTGAACTGGGAATGAGAGCGGGATAAACTGGGAATGAGAGCGGGATAAACTGGGAATGAGAGGGGTCTGAACTGGGAATGAGAGGGGTCTGAACTGGGAATGAGAGCGGGATAAACTGGGAATGAGAGTGGGATAAACTGGGAATGAGAACGGGCTGAACTGGGAATGAGAGTGGGCAGACCTGGGAATGAGAGTGGGATGAACTGGGAATGAGAGCAGGTTGAACTGGGAATGAGAGGGGTCTGAACTGGGAATGAGAGGGGTCTGAACTGGGAATGAGAGCGGGATAAGCTGGGAATGAGAGCGGGATAAACTGGGAATGAGAGTGAGATAAACTGGGAATGAGAGCGGGCTGAACTGGGAATGAGAGCGGGCTGAACTGGAAATGAGAGCGGGCTGAACTGGCGGGGTGGGGGGAGGAGGCAGCTCATTAACAGCTCAATAATTGCCTCGTTAATTAGCACTCCGAGCATTATGGGATGTCAGCAATTCCTTTCTCCGGCCTAAGCGGTTTAAGGCGGTGGCGGAAAAGGGGGAGGGGTTTGGGCTCCCACTTGACCTACCTTGGCTGCCCCCGGGGGGATCTTCTTTCTCCCAGGGGTTTCCTCCACCGAGGTGTTTTTGGTCCTCCTGGAGAAGCTGAGGGAGATGGAAGTGTCTCCTCCCCGTGGGGTGGGACCGGGAAGGAGAGGGTGGTGGGTCTGGGTTGGGATGGAATGACCCCCGGATGCTCCAAGGGTGGGTTTGGGTTGGATGTCAGGGAGAGGGAGGAATGTCCATCTTCATGGAAAGGGTGGGCAAGCCTTGCCCAGGGGTGGGGTCACCATGCCTGGAGGGGTTTAAAAGCCTTGGAGATGTGGGGATGTGGTGCAGTGTTTGTAGAATTCCACAATTCTGGAATCATTTGGGGTGGGAAAGACCTCCAGGATCATCCAGTTCAGCCTGTCACTGACCCCCACCCTGTCCCCCAGCCCAGAGCACTGAGTGTCACCTCCTGTCCTTCCTTGGACACCTCCAGGGGTGGAGACTCCAAACCATCCTGGGCATCCCATTCTGATGCCCTTTCCATGGAAAAATTCCTTCCTGATGTCCAACCTGAACCTTCCCTGGCTCAGCTTGATCCATTTCCCTCTCCTGGATCCCTGGGAGCAGATCCTGCCCCCTCTCCGGGTCCTCCCTCCTGTCAGGGAGTTGTGGAGACCAAGAAGGTCCCCCCAGAGCCTCCTTTTCTCCAGGTTGGACTCAACAACGTTAAGGGTCATTCCCAAACCTTCCCTTCCCAAACCTTCCCAAACCTTCCCTTCCCAAACCTTCCCAAACCTTCCCTTCCCAAACCTTCCTTCTCCAGGAGAGCTGGAGAGGGACTTGGGCCAAGGCATGGAGGGCCAGGACACAGGGAATGGCTTCCCGGGGATAGGGGGGATATTGGGAGGGAATTCCTGGCTGGACTGGAATTCCTAGAGAAGCTGTGGCTGCCCCACCCCTGGGAGTGTCCAAGGTCACCTTGGACAGGGCTTGGAGCACCCTGGAATAGTGAAAAGTGTGGGTGGAACTGGATGCTCTTGGAGATCCCTTCCAGCCCAACCCATTCCACGATCCCATGGGATGTTCCCCCTCCATTTCCCGAAGGTTTTCCAGCCCTTTGAGAAGCCACCATGGGAAGTTTGGGCTGTTGTTTCCGTGCCTGACTCTTTCCCAGGGGGAATTGTTGGAGGAGAGAAAACTCCTCCAGGCTTTTCAAGGATTTGGGAAGAGGCCAAGAGGGTGTTTTTTTTCATATCCTCGAGATAAACACGAAGCTTCGTGGAATGGAAATTCCCATTCAAATGGAAATAGCGGCGTTTAAGTGTTTGTTTTCTAATTAGAACTAATTACCGCGAGGAGGGGAATTGTTGGCGGGCAAATTGAGGCGGTTCTGGCGGTCACTGCGTGTTTCAGACTAATGGGTTTTCCCTGGATTTTACGGGGGGTTTGTTGGGAAAGGGCACGTTCCTTTCGCGGTTTTCATTTCTCTTCTCACCCTCAAATGTCCTACTCGGGGCACTCAATTATTTCAATGAGCCCGACCAGGCTCTTCAAATGAAATAAATGAAGTCCCATTAAGTGTTTATTCGAGATCCGACCTCTTTATTTTAGGGAGGAAACTCCAATATCGATGCAATCCCACAAATCTGACATTTTAATGGGATGCCTTTGCTTTTCCCTGTGGATTTGGGAACCTCGGGCAGTGGGTGGGCTGAGGATTGAGACATTCCCAAAGATCCCAGCCCCTTCCATGGAGAAGTGGGGCAGCATCTCAGAGGCTTCTGGTGGTGTTTGAGGAGCACTTTTAATCCCAAATCCCGTGGGGGGTTTTTCTTTCGCCGAGCAACGATTCGTGACTAAGGAATAATGGGATTTTTGGGGAATTTGTCCCGTTCTTTCCTCGGGATTCAAACGCCAGCATGCAAATGTGATTTCTTACTATGGAAGGATTATTCCCCCCCAAAAAAATATAAATATAAATAAGCTAAGCCTAAAGAAGATAACCAGGAGTTAAAGAAACCCCGGCCTTGTATCGCCGGCAGCGCCAGGAAATCCTCTCGGCTTTGCCCGGCTCAGGCGCTGGGGACCCTCCTGGAGTTCTGAATTTATTAAAGGCACCAAATAGTCCCATAATTTTATATTCCCCATCCAGGTGAGGCTTGGCTGGGATTTGGGGTGGGATTTTAGGGTCGGGGTGTGGTGAATCCGAGTACTTGTTGCTGGCCTTCGCTTTCCGTGTCACTTTGGGAACCTCCCAGTGTTTTTTTTGGCATTTTATGGATGAATTGAAGAGGGAAAGTATTTTTCCAGCCCCTGGAGGGAGGTTTGGTGGGATTCTGGTCCTCTTGAGCAGCTTGAGGTGAGGGAAGGGCATTGATGGAGCACCAACTGTCCACGTTGTCTTGCTGAGCCCTTTTCTCCCTCATGGTCCAGTTTTGGTTTTCAGTTCTTCTGTTGGAAGAACATTCCCATATCCCAAGGGGTTTCCCAAGGGATTTTCCTTCAGAGGGGTTTGGAGGAAGGGCCCAGCTTTTCCACTCTCCAGTTGAAGTTGGTCAAGGAGGGAAGACTTGGAAGATTCAACGGTGTACCCAAAAGGACCAGGGAGGTGACAGTTCCCGAGTCTTGAGGCACCTCCAGAGCTTGGGGAGGTTTTGGGTCTCCAGGTATAGGATAGAGGGGCTGGAGCATGTCCAGGGATGGGAATGGAGCTGGGAATGGTTTGGAGCACCAGGAGCAGCTGGGGGGGCTCATCCTGGAAAAAAAGGGAGATCAGGAAGGACCTTCTGGCTCTGCAACCCCCTGACAGGAGTTCGGAGCTGGGTGGGATCGGGACCTTCTGCCGGGGAACAGAGACAGGAGGAGAAGGAACAACCTCAAGCTGCGCCAGGAGAGGTTCAAGCTGGATATCAGGGAAAATTCCTCCATGGAAAGGGTTGTCACACTTGGGGAAATGGTGGAGTCCCCACGCCTGGAGGGATCTGGAATCCCTGTGGATGTGGCACTTGGGGACACGGCTCAGTGGTGGCCTTGGCACTGCTGGAGGATTGGTTGGATTCCATGATTTTTCCCAAGCTGGATTCTTCTGGAATTCTGGGAAGGGCACAGCAAGTCCATGTTTAATCCTGGGAAAGAGAAACCAAACATGGCCACCGTGAGTGTCACCAAAGCACCGCCATGAAACGTCCCCTCCAAGTTGCAGCTTCAAGGGATGCAATGGAAGAGCCCGAACCTCATGGATCATGGAAGGGTTTGGGTTGGAAGGGACCTTAAAGATCATCCACTTCCACCCCCTGCCATGGACAGGGACATTTTTCACTAGCCCAGGTTGCTCCAAGCCCCATCAAGCCTGGCCTTGGACACTTCCAGGGATGGAGCAGCCACAGCTTCTCTGGGAATTCCAGCCCAGCCCCTCCCCACCCTCCCAGCCAGGAATTCCTTCCCAATATCCCACCTAACCCTGGGAAGCCATTCCTTGTGTCCTGTCCCTCCATGCCTTGTCCCAAGTCCCTCTCCAGCTCTCCTGGAGCCCCTTTAGGCCCTGGAAGGGGCTCTGAGGTCTCCCTGGAGCCTTCTCTTCTCCAGCTGGACATTCCCAGCTCTCCCAACCTGTCTCCATGTCAGGGGGCTCCAGCCCTTGGAGCATTTTATGTCATTTTGGTTGCCCACATCAGGCCACCCATAAAGCCTCGAGACCTTTCTCCAGGTCCTGCATCCAATTTAAGGTTTCCTGTGGTGTTCTGGGTTGTCCACAGGTGACCCAGGTGTCCCTCATGCCACCAATACCTTCACCCAGCGATGTCATCAACACCTTCACCAATGACACCGTCGACGCCTTCACCCAACGACACCATCAACACCTTCACCCAACGACACCATCAACACCTTCACCCAACAACACCGACACCTTCACCCAAGGATGCCATTGTCACCTTCACCCAACAACACTTTCAGCCAACAACACCATCAACACCTTCACCCAACAACACCTTCACCCAACAACACCATCAACACCTTCAGCCAACAATACCTTCACCCAACGACAGCATCAACACCTTCACCCAACAATACCTTCACCCAACAGCACCATTGACACCTTCACCCAACAGTACCACTGACAGCTTCCCCCAACACTGCCGCCACTGTGACTTTCCGTGGCTACCCAAGACTCGACGCTCCCCTTTCACCATCCCATGAGGACCAACCCTGGGCAAACCAGAAGCCCCAACATTCTCTTCTTCATCCACCTCCCATCCCTTTCCCCCGAAACACTGTGTGGCTCTTTCTCCAAGCTCTGTAGCTGGTGGCTCCAGTAGAAGGTCTCCCTTGGCCGCCTGTGGCAGTGGGCTTGGAATGAGATGATCCCCAAGGCCCCTCCCCACCCAAACCATCCTGATCCAAGGTTTTCTCTTGGATCAGCCTCTTCAGCCCCGGGGGAAGAGCGTGAGGAATTGGAACAATCCCGTTCTTTCTCTCCGGCGTTGACGGGGTCGTAATTGACAGCCGTTCATGGACGTTCTCCTAAGAGCATTAAGGAGCAGAGCTTGGGCTTAATGCAGAATTAGAGGTGGAATTTGCATAAACAAATTGCTGTTGGGATTAGCGTGGAGTGAGGACGGCGACTGATGCCGGAGGAGATCTCGTTCGGCTGCGGCAGCTCTGCTTGGGTCGGGGGGGATGGATGGAAAAGCCGGGCAGGAGATCGTGGGTCGTGGTGGGGTTTGAAGGGTAAAGGAGACCCTTGGGGGCAAATAATCTCTCTGGGGTCTTGTGAGGTGAGGGTTGGTCTGTTCTACCCGGTGACTGGTGGTGGGATGAGAGGACACAGCCCCAAAGCTGTGCTGGGTTGGACATCAGGTGGAATTTCATCATGTGATTAAACATTGGAAGAGGTGCTCGGAGTGGTGGTGGAATCCCCACCCTGGAGGTGCCCAAGGAATGACAGGAGGTGGCACTCGGTGCTCCGGGCTGGGTGACAGGGCGAGGATGGGTCACAGGTTGGACTGGGTGATCTTGGAGGTGTTTTCCAACCAAAATGATTCTGGGATTTTGGGATATTTATCCCTAAGGTGTCACTTCAGAGCTGACTGATCCTTCAGAGGAACGTTACGGGTGGCTCTCACGGGATGGTGGTTCCCGATCCATCTCCATTCCCCTGCCTTGTTATGGGATTTAGGAATGTAGGGAGAGATGGGGACAGGTCTCCAGCACTGTCCCCTCAACCCCACTCCGGTCCCAGCATCTTCTCCAGGTGATAAATGGGAATGGGAATGGTCTTGGGTAGCTTGTCCCACACTGGGATCATAAAATCATGGAATGGTTTGGGTCGGAAGGGACCTTAAAGACCATCTCATCCCAAGCCCCTGCCATGGGCAGGGATGCCACCCACTAGAGGAGGTTGCTCCAAGGCCCATCCAAGGTGGCTTTGGGCACTTCCAGGGACATCAAAGCCTGTAGAGCTCCATCAAACTTGGCCAATCTCAGGGAAGATGCCACCTTGCTGATTCCCTCGTGGAATTGCATCCACGGTTCCCTGTTTGCTGCTGGGGCTGGAGCTGGAGAAGTGGTGGTGGGGGAAGAGTCCCTGGAGGTTCCTTTTTGGGTGGGAATCACTCAAAATGAGAGCTTTTCCTGGTTTTCCCAGACACCCCCTCCCCTCCAGTGAAAGGTCTCCCTGCCCATGGTGGTGGGCTTGGAATGAGATGATCCCAAAGGCCTCCTCCAACCCAAACCATCCTGATTCGAGCGTTTGCTCACGGAGCAACGCCTTTTTGGGATATTCTCCCCAATCCTGGGCTTACCTCGGCTTTCTCCTTCTCCTGCAGGTCCCCCTTATTGAACCAGACACGCCCATCACTCCAAGGTGGCAAATCCCAGCACGGGCAGGCGCGGTGGAGGAGCAAAGGTTTCCGCTGCATCGGCGGCGTCCTGTACCGAGTGTCGGCCAACAAGCTCTCCAAAACCTCCAGCACCCCCCTGAGGACCAGGGACCTGAGCACCAAAACCCCCGGCAGGGCAGGTGAGCGGTGGGAGTTGGGGCCCGGTTCATCCAAAATCCCTTGGGTGAGGTCTTTTAGATATTTATTCCCAACCCATGTGGTTGGTCATGGTCTGGCCTCGTAGGAGCCCTGGTGGGAAGGAGATGGACATCCCATGGATGGCAAGGGCTGTTCCTGCTTTGCAGAAGGGGGAGCGACATTGGAGAAATGGAAGGTTGAAGGAAATGGAGGCTTTTCTTAAGTTGGGCTTAATCCAAGCCGTTAAACTCGGTGCTTTTCAGAACCTGAGCAGGGTCTTGGGTGAGTCCAGATGGCACCACCAGGGTGAATGTGTTGGAGATGCTCATCAGGTCCTGTCCAGTGCTGACCTCAGAATTTGGGAGGTTCATTCTGCAGGTGGCCTTGGAAGAGGCGTCTTGACAGAGTTCCCAACTTGACGTTGGGCTTGGATGAAATTGGAGTTTTGGTTCCTCCCGCATTTGATGCCTCGTTAAACACAGATTTGGGCCATGTCTAAAGGAGCATTTTGGGTTTCATCTTGGCCTCAAATATTTTTGCTCCCTTGCTGGTTTAGTGACCATTTTTGGTTATACTGGGTGAAGCGAAGCCATGAATTGTATTTTTAGGATATTTCGAATTTTGCCGCCGTCTCCTTCCCCTCCCACGTCAGGTTTGTCGCCGTAAAATTGTCGGTATTTTCACGCCATTTTCCATCCCTTCCCAAAATTCCTCCTCCTTCCCAAGGATGGGTTCCAAGGCACCGGCATCTCTTCCTATGGGAAGGTTTCTGTGTCCTTCCCACTTTTACTCAAAAATTAATTTAAAAGTTGGGAAAAGAATCCCGTTTTTCCTTCCCTTCCATGTGTTTGGAAGAGAGGAGAGGTGGGAAATGCTCCTGGCAGGTGATGAATAACTTGGAGTTCTCTTCCAATTCCGCTGGTTTTTCCTGGATTTATTGGGGTGGGTGTTTCGCCTCCGCGACGAGGAACGCGATGCTGATCCATCTGCGTTCCCACCAAGGGATTTAGGGATGGTGATGCTGGGAATGTGCTGGATCAGGATCGATCCCGAGGTTCCCAGGAGCGATGGAACATCTCCTGGAGCGATGGGAAAAGCGGGAATTGTGCTGTGGCTCCTCTTCGACCTGCTTGGTCAGGGGTGGAGAGACGTGGAAGGCGCTCGGTTTGGGACGAGGGAAGAATCGCTGCAATCCCAGGAAAAAAAATGTTTGGGAAGTGTTTTGAGCATAAAATCCTCCCTCATCACACGTGTGGATCTGCTCCCAAAGGATTTCTGCGCCTTCCATGGAACGTTGGGAGGAAAATACAGGAATAAAAGGATTTCTTGCCTTCCCAGCGGGATCGGGAGCTCAGATTTGGCCAAATTCCTGGAATGAGCAAGGGTGGAGAAGCCTCAGGTGAAACCACCTGGCTCCTTATCCCTGTGCTGGGCATGGAATCCCACATGGAGAAGCCCTTTCCCTTGGGATAACCGGCATTCCAGCAAGGAATTAGCTCTCCCTTGGCAGCAGCGTTAGGAAATGGGCACTGGGATGACGAGGGAATTAATTAAACAAGCAGAATAATTGGGTTTCTCCGCTCCTGAGGAACTTTCCCTCCCTTTCTTCCTGTTCAGACACTTGAGCAATTTTCCGTGAAATCAAGGAAAGAAGGAAAAAGTCCTGGGCAACGTAAGGTGTCCCAAAGAAAATACGGAAGGGGAAAGGCAAGATTGGAAGCGACAGGAACCAGATGAAGGGTTGATGTTGTCCATAAACCATCCCTGACCCCCATCAGGAATTGCACACCCAGAGCTGGGGCTCAATCCAAGGGGTTTTCCAAGTGTCCAGGATGCTTTTCCATGGGCAAATCCTTGCCTTTGGGTATTCCTCTTCCTCTGGACAGGTTTCCTTGGGAAGCAGTTGGTGGGTTTGGGGGCTGCAGAGGTGGGAACCGACCCCTTGAGTGACGTGGTTTTATTTATTGAGGTTTCCAGTTTCGGGCCGTGACTGTGGGATCCAAACCCTTGGAGATGTCCAGGATTGAGCTGAGATCCCAGAGGTGGAGGTTTAGGACCTCTGGAGCTGTAGGGTCTCCCACACAGCCCTGATGGTGGCTCTGAGACATCAGAGGAACAAATTCATTTTCAAACAAATTAATTTGAGCTCAACCTTCCAGGACTTGGGGGTCTTTCCCTGCATCCAGACACATTCCCTGTTCTCCAGGGAGGTGGGACATCCCCTCCTGCCTCAGTTTCCCCACCCTGCTGGGACAGGGTCTTAGTGCTCAGCCTGGAGGGCTGAAGGTCATGGAGTCCTGGAATGGGTTGGGTTGGAAAGGATCTTAAAGATCATCCGGAGGTGAATTCCTTGCTTTGGGATTGCTCAATGTCTTCCCTCTGCAGGTCAGTCCCGTGGCTTTTTCAGGCTCAATCCCTTGTTTTTGGGATTGCTGGACCCCTCAGACCCTTCAATCTCAATCCCTTGGCTTTGGGATTGCTCAATCCCTTTCCCTTTATGAGGTCAATCCCTTGGCCCCTTTGGAACTCCTTCCTTGGCTTTGGGATTGCTCAATCCCTTCCCCCTTTGGAGCCCAATTCCAAGGCTCTTCAATCTCAATGTCATTGGGATTATGGGATCCCTTGGCCCCTTCAATCTCAATCCCGTTGTTTCGGGATTCCTCAATCCCTTGGTCTGTTCATGCTCAATCCCTTCGCCCCTTTTGAGTTCAATCCCACTGCTTTGTAATTGCTCAATCCTTTTGACCGTTTTACAGTTAATCCCATGGATTTGGGATTCCTTAATCCCTTATCCCTTTTGAGCTCAGTCCCTTGGCCCCTTTGGAACTCCTTCCTTGGCTTTGGGATTGCTCAATCCTTTACCCCTTTGGAGCCCAATTCCAAGGCCCCCTCAATCCCAGTGAACTGTCTTTGGGATTGTGGGATCCCTTGGCCCCTTCAATCTCAATCCCATTGTTTTGGGATTGCTCATTCCTTTGACCCCTTTGGAGCTCAATCCCTTGGGTTTGGGGTTTCTCAATCCCTTGGGTTTGGGATCTCTCAATCCTTTGTCTCTTCACACTCAATCCCATGGGTTTGGGAATTGTTCATTCCCTTATCCCTTTTGAGCTCAATCCCTTGGCCCCATCAATGGCAATCCCTTGGCTTTGGGATTCCTCAATCCTTTACCCCCTTGAAACTCATCCCATTTTCTTTGGGGTTCCTCCGTCCCTTACCCCTTTTGTTCTCAATTCCAAGGCTCCTTCAGTGTCAGTCCCTTGGTTTTGGAATTCTGGGATCTCTTGGCCCCTTTAATCTCAATCCCTTGGTTTTGGGATTGCTCCATCCCTCAGACCCTTTGAGCTTCATCCCTTGGCCCCTTTTCAGATCAATCCTATTGTTTTGGGATTGCCCAATCCCTTATCCCTCTTGAGCTCAATCTTTTGGCTCAGTCCCTTGGCCCCTTTTGAGCTCGATCCCTTGGATTTGGAATCCCTGAATCCCTTGGTCCCTTCCTGCTCAATCCCATGTTTTTGGAACTGATCAGTCCCTTCCCCCTCTTGAGTTCAGCCCTTTGGCTTGTTGAGCAAAATTCCTTGGGTTTGAGATTCTTCAATCCCGTACCCGTTTTGAACTCAATCCCTTGGCCCCTTCAGTCCGAGTGCCTTTTCTTTGGGATTGTGGGATCCCTTGGCCCCTTCAATCTCAATCCCTTGGTTTTGGGATCCCTCAGTCCTTTGGTCCCTTCACGTTCAATCCCTTGGCCTCTTTTCAGCTCAATCCCTTCATTTTGGGATTCCTGAATCCCTTTGACCCCTTTTGAACTGAATCCTTTGGCCCCTTCAATTTTAATCCCTTTTCTTTGGGATTCCTCAATCCCTGAACCCTTTTGAACTCAATTCCAAGGCTCCCTCAATCCCAATGCCTTGTCTTTGGGATTGTGGGATCCCTTGGCCCCTTCAATCTCAATCCCATAGTTTTGGGATTGCTCAATCCTTCTGCCCCTTTGGAGCTCCATCCCTTGGCCCCTTCAATCTCAATCCATTGGTTTTGGGATTGTTCAATCCCTTAACCCTTTCACACTCAATCCCATGGGTTTGGGATTCCTCAATCCCTTACCCCTTTTGAGCTCAATCCCTTGGCCCCGTCAATGGCAATCCCTTGGCTTTGGGATTCCTCAATCCCGTAATCATTTGGAGCTCAATTCCAAGGCTCACTCAATCCCAATGCCTTGTCTTTTGGATTGTGGGATCCCTTGGCCCCTTCCATCTCAGTCCCATTGTTTCCGAATTGCTCAATTCCTTGGCCCCTTTACAGTTAATTGCTTCTATTGGGATTCCTCAATCCTTTACCCCTTTTGAGCTCCATCCTTTAGCCCCTTCAATCTCAATCCCACTTCTTCGGGATTGTGGGATCCCTTGGCCCCTTCAACCTCAATCCTATGATTTTTGAATTACTCAATCTCTCCACCCCTTTGAGCTCAATCCCTTGGTTTTGGGATTGCTCAATCCCTTGGCCTGTTCAATCTCAATCCATTTGTTTTGGGATTCCTCAGTCCCTTAGCCCTTTTGAGCTCAATTCTAAGGCCTTCAATCTCAGTGCCATCTCTTTGGGATTGTGGGATCCCTTGGCCCATTCAATCTCAATCCATTGGTTTGGTGATTGCTCAATCCCTTCGTCACTTCACACTCAATCCCCTGGTTTTGGGATTCCTCAATCCCTTCCTCCTGTTGAGTTCAATTCTTTTGGCCCCATCAATGGCAATCCTTTGGCTTTGGGATTCCTCTATCCCTTAATCCTTTGAAACTCAATTCCTCTTCCGTGGGATTCCTCAAACCCCTTTGGAGCTCAACTCCAAGGCCCCCTCAATCCCAGTGGCTTTGCTTTGGGATTGTGGGATCCCTTGGCCCCGTCAATCTCAATATGCTGGTTTTGGAATCACCCAATCCCTTACCCCTTTGAGCTCAATCTCTTGACCCTTTCACACTCAATCCCATGGTTTTGGGATTACCCAATCCTTTACCCCTTTGGAGCTCAATCCTTTGGCCCCTTCAATCTGAGTGCCTTGTCTTTGGGGTCATGGAATGCCTTAGTCCCTTTAATTTCAGTCCCTTGGTTTTGGGATTGCTCAATCCCTCGCTCCCTTCACTCTCAATCCCACGATTTTGGGATTGTTCAATCCCTTACCCCTTTTGAATTCAATCTCTTGGCCCCTTCAGTCATAATCCCTTGGTTTTGGGATTCCTCAAACCCCTTTTGACCTCAATTCCAAGGCCCCCTTGATCTCAGTGCCTTGTCTTTGGATTGTGGGGTCCCTTGGCCCCTTCAGTCTGAGTGCCTTCTCTTTGGGATCATGGAGTCCCTTAGTCCCTTCAATCTCAATCCATTGGGTTTGGGATTCCTCAATCCCTTGGTCCCTTCACACTCAATCCCCTGGTTTTGGGATTTCTCAACCCCTAACCCCTTTTGAACTCAATCCTTTGGCCCCTTCAATCTCAGTCCCTCTTTTTTTGGGATTGTGTGATGCCTTACCCCTTTTGATCTCAATTCCAAGGCCCCCTCAATCCCAGAGCCTTGTCTTTGGGATTGTGGGATCCCTTGGCCCCTTTAATTTCAATCCTTGGTTTTGGGATCTCTCAATCCCTTGATCCCTTCATGCTCAATCCCTTGGCCCCTTTTGAGCTCAATCCCTTCGGTTTGGGATTGGTCAATCGCTTTGACCCCTTTGCCGTTAATCCCATGGTTTTGAGATTTCTCAATCCCTTACGCCTTTTGAGTTCAATCCTTTGGCCCCGTCATTGGCAATCCCTCTTCTTTGGGATTCCTCAAACCCCTTTGGAGCTCAATTCCAAGGCCCCCTCAATCCCAGTGCCTTGTTTTTGGGATCATGGGATCTCTTGGCCCCTTCAGTCTCAATCCCCTGGATTTGGAATTACTCAATCCCTCAGACCCTTTACAGTTAAACCCTCGCTTTTGGGATTCCTTAATCCCTTACCCCTTTTGATCTCAGTCCCTTGGCCCCTTCAATCTCAATCCCGTGGTTTTGGGATTGTGGGATCCCTTGGCCCCTTCGATCTCAGTCTTCTGGTTATGGGATCTCTCAATCCCTTGATCCCTTGATGCTCAATCCCTTAGCCCCTTTTGAGCTCAATCCCTTTGTTTTGGGATTGCTCAATCCCTTTGACCCCGTTACAGTTAATCCCATGGGTTTGGGAATTCCTCAATCCCTTAACCCCTTTTGAGTTCAATCCCTCTGCCCTTTCAATCTTAATCCCTTGATTTTGGGATTGCTCAATCCCTTCCCCCTTTGAACTCAATTCCAAGGCCCTGCCAATCCCAGTGCCTTGTCTTTGGGACCATGGGATCCCTTGACCCCTTCAGTCTCAGTCCATGGGCTTTGGGATTCCTCAGTCCCTTGGTTCCTTCACACTCAATCCCCTGGCTTTGGGATTCCTCAATCTCTTGCCCCTTTGGAGCTCAATCCCTTGGCCCCTTCAATCTCAGCTCCTTGTCTTTGGCATTGTGGGATCCCTTGGCCCCTTCAATCTCAATCCATTCATTTTGGAATTATTCAGTCCCTTGGCCCATTTTCAGATCAATCCCATTATTTTGGGATCACATAATCCCTTATCCCTCTTGAGCTCAACCTTTTGGCTCAATCCCTTGGCCCTTTTTGAGCTCAACCTTTTGGCTCAATCCCTTGACCCCTTTTGAGCTCAATCCCTTGGGTTTGGGATTCCTAAATCCCTTTATCCCTTCACACTCAATCCCATGGTTTGGGAACTGTTCAGTCCCTTTTCCTCTTGAGCTCAATCCCTTGGCCCCTTCAACCTCAATCCCTTGGTTTTAAGATTCCTCAATCCCTCAACCCCTATTGGAGCTCAATCCTTTGGACCCTTTGGAACTCAGTCCCATTGTTTTGGGATTCCTCAATCCCTTTGACCCCTTTGCAGTTAATCCCATGGTTTTTCGGATTCTTCAATCCCTTATCCCTTTTGGAGCTCAATTCCTTTTGCCCCTTCTGATGCCTTGGTTTTGGGATCATGGAATCTTTTAGTCTCTTCAATCTCAATCCATGGGTTTTGGGATTCTTCAATCCCTTACCCCTTTGGAGCTCAATTCCAAGGCCCCCTCAATCCCAGTGCCTTGTCTTTGGGATTGTGGGATCCCTTGGCCCCTTCAATCTCAATCCCCTGGTTTTGGGATTTCTCAATCCCTTATGTCTTTTGAGCTCAATCCCTTGGCCCCTTCAATATCAATCCCTTGGCTTTGAGATTCGTCAATCCCTTAACCCTTTGAAACTCAATCCCCCTTTTTTGGGATTCCTCAAACCCCTTTTGAACTCAATCCTTTGGCCCCTTCAATCTCAAACCCTCTTCTTTGGGATTCTTCAACCACTTAATCCTTTTGATCTCAATTCCAAGGCCCCCTCAATGCCAGTGCCTTGTCTTTGGGATTGTGGGATCCCTTGGCCCCTTCAATTTTAATCCCTTGGTTTTGGGATTGCTCAGTCCCTCCGCATCTCTTGGCCCCTTCAATTTCAATCCCATTGTTTTGGGATCGCACAATCCTCTGACCCTTTTGCAGTTAAGCTCAATCCCTTGGTCCCTTCTATATCCATCCCCTGGTTTTGGGATTCTTCCATCCCTTACCCCTTTTGATCTCAATTCCAAGGCCCCCTCAATCCCAGAGCCTTGTCTTTGGGATTGTGGGATCCCTTGGCCCCTTTAATTTCAATCCTTGGTTTTGGGATCGCTCAATCCATTGATCCCTCCATGCTCAATCCCTTGGCGCCTTTACGGTTAATCTCCTGGTTTGGGAATTCTTCCATCCCTTACCCCTTTTGATCTCAATTCCAAGGCCCCCTCAATGCCAGTGCCTTTCCTTTGGGATTGTGGGATCCCTTGGCCCCTTCCATCTCAATCCCATTGTTTTGGGATCTCCCAATCCTTTACCCCATTGGATCTCAACCCTTTGGCCCTCCACTTCAATCCCTTGGCTTTGGCCTTGCTCTTTTGACCTCAATCCCTCCCCTCCGGAATTTCAGGGGTCACATCTTGCTCCGAGCTCTGTCCCACCATCTGCTGATGCAACACCGAGCCCAGAGCTCATTAATTGAGGTTTCTTCATTAATAAAACACTCGTGACCCGCCCCCCGCCCCGATTCAGGGACATTCGCAGGAAAATGGCAAAATCTCCGCCCGTGGTATCGACAGCTCATCCCGTCTTTTTGCCGGCACCTTTTCCGGAGCGAAGGATTTGCTGCCCGGTGAGGGAAATAAATCACCGCCGGCAGCTCCGAGTGCTGATCCTGGGAATCTAGAGAACCCACTTAAATGAATAATAATTAAAGAAATAAATTTCCCGCAGCGAAACTTTGGCTTCAGCAATAAAGGCTCGGGAAATGAATCGCTCGGCTCTTCCCGAAGACGCGGCAAAGCGGGATAATGGGATCTATTAAAGGAGCTGGAGAGGTCCAAGGAAGAGTTTTCCGGAGGGCCAGGGTTTTGTGGGGAGAGGATGAGCAGGAGGGAATGTGGGGAATGTCCAAAAAGCCTCTTTGTTTCCATAAATTTCCATAAATTATCCCGTACTTGGGGTGGTGGGAACAGATGGGCAGGGACGGGCTCGGCACGGGCTCAGCACTCGTCATTCCGACCATGTCCTCACCCTCTTGCACATCCCTTGGCCCCAACACACCCCAATTTTTGCCATTTCTCCCCTTTTTTGGACCATTGCAGTTTTCCACCCTGGTTCTTTCCCCTGCTTTGTGAGATTTCCATAAATTCTGCTGGATTTGGGGCCTTGGAAGCAGATGGGCAACAACAACCTTGGCTCTCATCATTCCGACCATGTCCTCACCCTCTTGCATGTCCCTTGGCCCAACACACCCCAATTTTTGCCATTTCTCCCCTTTTTTTGGGCCATTTCCGTTTCCCACTCTCATTCTTTCCGCCCTCCTGTGTGAGGTTTCCATAAATTCCCCGTGATTTGGAGACATTTGAATCAACTGGGCAACAATGGGATCAACAGTTGTTCCAACAATACCTTCCCCCTCTTGTCCATCCCTTGGCCCCAACACACCCCAATTTTTACCATTTCTCCCCTTTTTTGGACCATTTCATTTTTCCACCCTCGTTCTTTCCCCTCCTGTGTGAGGTTTCCATCAGTTCCCTTGATTTGGAGACATTTGACTCAAATGGGCAACAACGGGATCGACACTCATAATCTCAGCCAAACCTTCCCTGGAGGAGAAGAATCTTGAGCTCCTTGAGCTTCTTTAGGAGTTATGGAATAAAAAACCAGTCTTGAGCTCCTTGATCTTCCATGGGGGTTATGGAATAAAAACCCAGGATGCAGGAGATGGACCTGGACCCCTTGGAGGTGTGTTTTGGGATTAGGGTTGATAAAAGCTCCTCATTAACTAATGGATGTTGGTGGAAGGTGCAACATCCGACCCGCTCGTTCGAAACATCATTTACGGCCGCGGAGCTTCGACAGGGACAAATTGGACCTTTTCCCCCTTTCCCATTAAAAGCTGGAATGTCAAGCTGTGAATTCCTTCGGAGGAGCAGGAGGAGGAGAAAAAAAGATGGATCTGGGCTTGGAGCTGCTGCTATTAATCATAGCTCTAATCATGCATTTAATGAACACGACAGCTCCGGCTCCCTCCGGACTTTCCCGCCTGGATTAGGAACGACAAGCGCTCCGCAGCACCGGGAGCCGCCGGATTGGGAATGATGCACCGGGACAAACAACCCCCCCTTTCCGTAGGGATGCTGCTCTTCCAACCCACTGAAGCGGTGGGAAGAGAAACGGGATGGGATGGGATGGAATATCCCACCTGGATGTCGTCGGCTCCGTGGGCGGATCTCAGAGCGTTTCTTGTTTTCCTGCTTTTTTTATCCCTCTCCATTTTCATTGCAGCTGCCTTGGAATGTTTCCCTGGGTTTTGGAATATCAAGCATGTGGACTTGCTCTCCTCATGGGATGCTCTTCCCGCTTGGAAAGTCGTTGAGGAGAAAAGCGGGATGGGTTTGGCACTGGGATGTGCCCCGTGTCATGTGAGGGCCAAACCAGATCCCAAAGTCAAGTCCTTGGGAAGCCATTCCAGCTTTTTGGTTAATTGAAGGAATTCCATCTTCTGATGTTTGGATTGAACCCTTATCCCGGTTTCCCATGTCTTTGGAAATCCCGATTTTCCCCCACAATTCCAATAATTGACCCTCCAGTGCTGGGAAAATTAATTTATCCATATATTTATTAATGCAAATCTTCTGGCAGTGGCTCTAACCGGGTATTCCAAGGTGGAAAATCCCAATTTAGGCTGCCTGGACCTCCTGAAAGGTCTGGAATATCAATCCCACTCTCCCAGATCCCTCTGACACTCACAAAACCTTCATTTGCATTTAAAATCTCTTCTGGGAAGTGAAACATCCCCTGGGCCGGGAGTTTATCCCCAGCAAGAGCCTGGAATGGCAGATCCACGTCGTGTAATGGGAGAATTCCTGCTGGAAGATAAAAACCGGGAAAAAATTCCCTAAAGATCATTCCATGGATGGATTATTCAATATATAAAAGCACCCTTTATTTATTTGCTTCTATTCTTGGGCAATTCCATCTTTCTGTCTAAGATGATCTTTCCAACCCTCACTATTCCATGGTTCTGTGATCCAGGTCTGATCATTCCATGATTCTGTGATCCAACCCTCACCATTCCAAAGGATCTGTGATCCAACCCTCACCATTCCAAAGGATCTGTGATCCAACCCTCACCATTCCAAAGGATCTGTGATCCAACCCTCACCATTCCATGGATCTGTGATCCAACCCTCACCATTCCAAGGATCTGTGATCCAACCCTCACCATTCCATGGATCTCAGATCCACCCTCACCATTCCATGGATCTGTGATCCCAAGAGTTGATTTTCAGGCTGTTTTACCCAAAAGGATTCCACACAACCAGCGGAGCGTTTTCATCTCCCTTTTCCTCTGGAATATTCAATATTTCCTGGGATTCTCCTCTGCCCCGGGACCCAATTCCTGGTGTATCCCATTCTGCTGAGCTTGGAGCACCAACCAAATTCCAGAGGGCTGAGGATGCTCCACTTGGGTCAGGTTTTCATTTGGCTCTTCCTCCTTGCACGTCTTGGGACGTCAACGAAGAAACCAAATTGTCTTTGGAGCGACCCGAAGTCATAGAACTGAAAATGAGTTGGGAAGATGCTCCCAGGGATCCCATGGAGAGAGAGGACCCCCAAAAAATCGGGAATAAACTTTCCTGTGGTGGCTCAGAGGGAACAGATGGGGCTTTGCTGGGGTTGTTCCCAAAATCCCAGAAACGTGGAGGTCCATAAGGAGGATCCTCAGCCAGGAGGGCTCTGGGAGTGACGTGATTTGGGTCATGGAATCATGGAATGGGTCGGGTTGGGATGGTCCTTAATGATCAGCTCATTCCAACCCCCTGCCATGGGCAGGGACACCTTCCACGATCCCAGGGGGCTCCAACCTGGCTTTGGAATAATTCCAGGGGTGGACCAGCCACAGTTTCTCTGGGAATTCCATTCCAGCACCTCCCAGGGAAGAACTCCTTCCCAATATCCCCCCTATCCCTGGGAAGAATTCCCTGTCCTCTGTCCCTCCATGCCTTGTCCCAAGTCCCTCCCCAGCTCTCCTGGAGCTCCTTTAGGCACTGGAAGAGGCTCCAAATTCTCCCTGGATCCTTCTCCAGGTGAACATTCCCAGCTCTCCCAGCCTTTCCCCACAGCAGAGCAATTCCATCTGCCCAATGATTTGAGTGGACCGAGGGCTGCCTGAATTCCCACCAAATGTCTGGATTCCCAGCCATGATCCCTGTTTTCCTCTCTTTCCAGTGCTGAGGTTGCACCCCAGCCCCAGTCCCGGCGTGTCTCCCTCCGGCCTCGCCAGACCCTCGACGTGCCGATACATCGCCAGGTCGGTATTCCCGGGAAATCCCCCTCTGGATTCGAGCCTCGTCTTAGCCTTGGAAGCACCTCAAGTGCCAACAAGGTGTTTCTGGTGGGGCTTGGGGACCTCTGGAGGTGTTTGTGAGGGAAGAGGTGATGGCGCTTCCGATACTGAAATGGGGCTCTGGGGTTTGGGGATTTGGGCTGTGGGGAGTGTCTTTTTGTTGTTGGATTTGGGAATCTTGGAATGGGTTGGGTGGGAAGAGAAATTAATGATCCTGCAGGTCCAACTCCCTGACGTGGGCAGGGACACCTCCCACCATCCCAGGGTGCTCCAACCTGCCCTTGGACAATTCCAGGGATCCAGGGCAGCCACAGCTTCTCTGGGAATTCCAGCCCAGCCCCTCCCCACCCTCCCAGACGGGAATTCCTTCCCAATATCCCCCCTATCCCTGGAAAACCATTCCCTGTGTCCTGTCCCTCCAGGCCTTGTCCCAAGTCCCTCTTCAGCTCCCCTAGAGTCCCTTTAGGCACTGGAAGATGCTCCAAGGTCTCCAAGGATCCTTCTCTTCTCCAGCTGGACATTCCCAGCTCTCCCAAATTGTCTCCATGTCAGAGGAGCTCCAGCCCTTCATGGCCCACCCTGGATCTGCTCCAGCAGCTCCCCGTCCTTCTGCTGTTGGAGCCCAGGGCTGGATCCAAGATTCCAGGTGGGATCTCACCTGGGCAGGGCAGAGGGACAGAATTCCCACCCTCTCCTGCTGCCCACGCTGTGGGATGAGCCCGGAACACTAGGAATTTCGGGAATGCCATGGCCAGGTCACGTGGAGCTTCTCCCCCACCCACACCTCCAAATCCCTCTCCTGGGAGCTGCTCTCCATCCTTTCTCCACCCACCCTGGGTTTACCCAACGCACCTCCAGGACCTTCCACTTGGCCTTTGGACTCCAGAGCTGCGACCAACCAACGGTTCCAGGGTTAAAAATGTGCACTCCCCCCCTCCCTGAGGAATTGTTTTCCCTGGATAATGTGCTGAGTCCTCTCCAAACTTGAGCTGACCTTGTTCTACCACCCAATTGTCCCCTCGAGTTGATCTTTGTGCTGTTGGATCCACCAGGATCTCAACACTTCCCTGACGCCTCCACCTGGTGGGTAATGGTCTTTTCAGCTGGAAGCTCTTGGAAAACCCATCCTGAGCAACTTCTGGTCTCCTGAAGTGCCTTCAAGTGGGACGAGGCGATGGAAATGGTGTGTTTTTGGCACCGTGTCACCTTCTGTCACCTTGTGTTCCTGAGGTCCATGAGCAGGTGCCCACTTGAAGGCCACGAAGAGCATCCGAGCAGCTCCTAGGATCCATCCTGGAGTTCCGTCCGGGTTGTTCAACCTTTGCCCCACAACCCATTGTGGAACAGGATGTTCCTTCCTCCCCACGTTCCCCAAAAGTGCTGGAAACTCCCTCCATGCCCCCAAACTCAGGTGGGAGGGGGTTTCATCTTGGTGCCACCTCGGAGACTTGGGGTAAAACTGGCCCAAAACCCAAACCTGGATTCAAAAATCAAACCAGAGCTCCTAAATGTGAACTTCGGAACATCTCGGTGTCCAAAGAGGATCTCGGAGCTCGTTGGTGCCTTCGGGCGGTGTCGACGTGTCCGCGTTGGGGTGGGAGGTGCCACCTGACCCCGTGTGTGTCTGTCCCTCAGCCGTGCCGTGCAGAGGAGCTTGGCCATCATCCGCCAGGCCAAGCAGAAGAAGAAGAAGAAGGAATATTGCATGTACTACAACCGCTTCGGGAGGTGCAACCGCGGCGAGAGCTGCCCCTACATCCACGACCCCGAGAAGGTGGCCGTGTGCACCAGGTGGGCACGGACGGGTGGGATTTGGGATGCTCCCCCTTGCCTTTGGGGGTGTTCCAGAGGGAGGTGGGTTGGGGATGGAGGTGTGGGAGCACAAGGAGGGCTGTCCTGGGGTGGGTCAGGAGGACACAGGAATGTGGAATGGGTTGGGTTGGGTTGGGTTGGATTGGGAGGGAGTTTTGAAGGTCATGGAATTCCAATGCCTTGCCATGGGCAGGGACACCTCCTACTATCCCAGGGGGCTCCAACCTGGCCCTGGAATAATTCCAGGGATCCAGGGGCAGCCACAGCTTCTCTGGGAATTCCATCCCGTCCAGGAATTCCTTCCCAATATCCCCCCTATCCCTGGGAAGCCATTCCCTGTGTCCTGTCCCTCCATACCTTGTCCTAAATCCCTCTCCAGCTCTCCTGGAGCCCCTTCAGCCCCTGGAAGATGCTCCAATCCCAATCTTTACATTTCCCTTACGATCCCTTAATTTTATCCATCTCCTGTCCCAATGGGAGCTCCTGGGAGAACTTCTGGCTCCAAATGTCCTCACGTGCTTTGGGATCTGTCCTGGTTACCCTTCTCCTGCTTTATTGGCCATTCCCACCTGGGGCTCCTCCTGGTGCTTCATCCAGCACTTCATGGAGGGGAATTAGAGAGTCATACGATGGTTTGGGTTGGAAGGGACCTTCAAGATCATCCAATGCATGGGCAGGGACACCTTCCACCAGGCCAGGCTGCTCCAAGATTGCTCCTCTCAGGATGGGGAGCCCATCCTGGAGTAATTGTGGTGTTAGGAAGGACCTTCCTCCTCCTGGGAGCATCATCTCTGGATTTTGGGGTACAGGCCTTGCTCTGCCAACTGAAGAGCAGCCAAACATGGTGAAAGGACAAAATCTGTGAGGAACCACCAGCTGTTCTTCAGACCAGGAGAACCTTCCCCGAAGTGGGGCCTGAAATGGGTTTTAACCATGAGCATTTTTGTTTAAACCTCACGTTTCATGTCCAACCTCGTGCTCAACCCTCTCCCTCTGCTGTGATTCCAGGTTTCTCCGTGGCACCTGCAAGAAGACGGATGGGACCTGTCCCTTCTCCCACAAAGTGTCCAAGGACAAGGTCTGTGTGACTTCCCAAGGAGCCTTCGGAGCTCCACGGGTGGTTTTGGGAAGGTTCTTCCTCCTCGGGGGTTCCAGCTGAGCCTGTCGTTTGCTGCCCAAGCAAAGTTCAGGCTCCTGGATCGTGACAGAACCAGGGGTTGGGTTGGAAGGGACCTTAAAGACCATTCAGTTCCAACCTCTTGCTATCCCAAATTGCTCCAACCTGACGTGGGACACTTCCAGGGATGGGGCGGCCACAGCTTCTCTGGGAATTCCATTCCAGCCCCTCCCCACCCTCTGGTTCCAAAAACAAAGACTTTGGAGGTCCAGAAAAGACCTCCAAGATCAATTCCAACCATTGAGTCACATTCGATCCGTACCAACCTCCGTAAGATCCCCCTTCCCTCTTAATCCCTCGTGGTGGGCTTGGAAAAGGAGGATTTTTTTCCCACACACAAAATCTTGGAGCTCCAAATGAACCTTTTCTGAAAACCCAAGGTTGAAACCGTGGCTGGAACATCTTTGGAGTTGCTGGTTTTCCACGTTCCTCGTGGATTTGGCACTCTGTGGTTTTATTCCGTGAGAATGGGGTGGGAAAATAATTAAGGGGGGTTTTATTTTATTTGATATCGATTTATTATCAGTTGAGGATTTAGCAGCTTGGCCTGTGTCCAGTGGCTGGGATTTCCCATTGGATGTAGGTTGGGAGACTCCAGAGTTGACTCCAAGATTCCGTTGTCCGTAGGGAGCCTGGGAATTGTCCTGGTGTTGAGCAGAGGTCACTTCAAACGTGGATTTTTCCATGGATTTCTCTTCAGGGACATTAATCACGAGGGTGGAAAACACAGCCAGGACCAGCTGAGCTTCCAGGCTCGTGGTGTGTGGGAGAAGGATTGGGATAAGGATTGGGATGAGGATTGAGATGGGAAAAAGGCTGGAGTGGGTTTTTATTCGGAAATACAGAACCAAGAGAGAGGGAAGCTCTGCCGAGGGGTTGGCTCTTGGTTTGGCCATAATTATCTTAATTAACGAGGCCAAGGATTCCTTTTCATCCCAGGGCATTCCCCCCACCCTCTGCCAGCACCTCCAATCCCAAGGATGGAGATCCATCCCGATTGGAACCATTGGCTTGCACCTGGACTCCAAAGGAAATTTTGGGAAGCCTTTCTTGGTCCCGGTGGCGACACCTGGATGAGGCTGGGAGATGCCATCGGTGGTTTGTCCACCGATGAGTTCACCTGGCTGGTCTCCAAATCCAGGGATGTTCCTTGCCACGGTTCATTCCCCCCAGGAGAACCAATATGGCCTCAAGGAGGACCTCAACATTTGCCTTCCAGGCTCTGCTTTGGGTGGAAAAAGGGAAAATCATGGAAAAGTCAGTTTTTCCCCCCCTTGGCAGAGCCTTCTTAGGGAAGGATTGTGCTAAAATGATGGAATTCCAAAGGAATCTCCTGAGGGAAAAGCTGGTTTGCCAATGGCATTCCAGGCACGGAATCCTTGGATGGGATCCCGTGGGATGCAGGTGAGCTCTGCCCATGAATTTTTGAGAATGAATCCCAAATTTTCCCCAGAGGAGGGATCAGGACGTGGGTTTGGAGTTGAAGTTTTAGTGGGTTTTTTAGGGTTTTTTTTGCTTTTTAATGATTTTGTGGTCGGTGACGAGGTGGTGATTTGGGGATTCCTGGTTTTCCTGCCGTCCTGGACTTCTCTTTGGGATTTTGGGAGGACATTCCACAACCTCCTCATTGGAGAAGCCTCGGTTTGTTGTTGTTCATCTCCCATGGGAGGGACGTCACCGGGAATGGGATTCCCAATCCAGGGGGGAAGGAGCAGGAACAAACCCCTGGTGCAATCCCGAGCCTGGAAAATGGGGATAATCCCAGTTTTCTGTGGGATCAGCTGCCCCAGAGCTTTTCCACATCCTCAGCAGCAAAAGCCTCACTCCAAGGAGAGGAGAATCCTTGGGATGGGAGATGATCCATGGGATGGGGGATGATTCCTAGGATGGAGGATGATCCCTGGGATGGAGGATGGTCCCTGGGATGGAGGATCATCCATGGAATGGTGGATGGTCCAGGGGATGGAAGATGATCCATGAGGTGGGGGATGATCCATGGGATGCTGGATGATCCCTGGGATGGGAGACGATCTGTGGGATGGAGGAGGATCCCTGGGATGGAGGAGGATCCCTGGGATGGAAGATGATCCTTGGGATAGGGGATGATCCAGGGCATGGAGGATGTTCTCTGGGGTAGAAGGTGGCTCCAAGTGGTCATGAAGCTTTGCAGGTGCTTCCAAAAATCCATCTATCCCTCTGGTGATGGAGAAAGGAGCCTGGAGGAGAAATGGGAAAGAACCTGGAGGAGAGGGAAAGGAACCTGGAGCAGAGGGAATATCCTGGAGGAGGCAGAGGGAATATCCTGGAGGGGGCAGAGGGAATATCCTGGAGGAGGCAGAGGG
>JAWWMP010029789.1:0-30933 GCA_035047865.1 Dendrocincla tyrannina
GCTGCACAGTGGCTTCCAGCTTCTCCTGTTGGTTGCCCATGCTGCCTGCATTGGTGTAGATGCCCTTCAGCTGGGCTATTGAACTTGCCCCTCTTTGGGGTGAGAAGCCCTAATTCCTACATGTCCATTCTCAGGCACTTTCATGGCTTCCAACACATCATTAGTCATCGTGTCTTTGCTGCCTCATGGATCTCCATCCCCTACCTCCACTGAGATGGCAGACTGAAGGACCTCATTAACACACCATCCCTCAAACATTGGCATGCTGCCCCAGGTTTAACTCTAGAAGCCTGAATTTATCACTTTCTGTGCTTCAAAACTGCAAAATATATGGATCTTAACTTTATGTCAGCTTTGATTCATGAAAGTTAATGGACAGATAGTGAAACTTGCTAGAAAACAATTTGACCTAAGCTCAGTTAGTCTTAGGGACCTGAGTATACTGATTGGGTTAAATGCCCTGATCAACCTCTCCTGGATTTTTCCCCATGATCCCCCTAAGGTGGAGCTTCATTTAAGCTTCATCCAGTTGCAGCTGACTTGTCTTAGCCCTGTTCCCGAGTCACTGCCTGGGGTTCTTGGGTTGTCCTTGGCTTATTACTTTGCATGTTGATGACTGGGCTGTCACCGCCCTGCCCTGCTTGCTTATCTGCCTCCTCAGTGGTAGGACTGCACCTCTTGGCACTGTTGTTGCCTGGCCTACCCTGCACTGTATGGCCACTGACTGGGAGTGGCCCTGTTCCTCCTGCTGCCCAGGAGCTGCACTGATAGATTACTGTGACAGTATCCTAATGACCTGCAATTACAGTGTTTTAATTATAAAGTTTCATATTTTCTTCTAGCTGCTTAGAAACATAAATGTAAGCTGTGTTTTCCTTCAGGTACTTCATAATGAACTCTCAGAAGATTTTGCTGCTGCCTAAAATGACCTCAACATCAAAACAGGAGTGAACTTTGACTAGTTCCTACTGACTGATTCTAGAATGACTGATATAAGAATACTGACTTTCCTTTTAGCAACTGGTAGGTAAACATTCTATTTTTAGAAGCAGATATAGAGTGTAGTTTCTGTTCTATGGATTGTAGAAAGCTTCAGAGGACTATCTGTGTTTCTGTGTGTGAAAATATAATCTCACATAATATCAGGCTTGCAGTGTTCCCATTCTCTTTCCATGGTTGGTCTTTCTCTTATTGAGAATTACTATTTCTTCTTTGCTTATTGACTCCCCACCCAGTGCAACAATAAGCATTTTGCTGCTGTTCCTGTGTTTGCATCGCTTTGACATTATGAGACTGGAAGAAAGAGAAATGTGCTCTCGGTGTGGTTAGTTTATGCACTTAATGCATATGTACTATAGGAGTAATCAGAGATTTCAGCAGGCTGCTGCAAATAATCAGTACTGAACTTGTACAATTATATTTTACCTATGGATAGAACTTAGCCCAAGTATCAATGAACTTTCATTAGGACCTAAAATATATAGGTCTAACACAAAAACTAATTTAAATATTTTTGCCCTATATGCTGTATTACATAAATTTTGCAACTGGCTCATGCTACCAAGGAAAGAGGCCAGGACACGAAGTATAGAATTATAAGCATAAATATATATTCATGTGCCTAAGGCATCCCAGTCACTGGGACACGCTGATTATGGTTTTACACAGGGTTCATACACTCTTCAAGTGTTTGGATACAACACAACTTGACTAATCACTAATTAACACATACACTACTTACTACTAATCATAGTAAAATTTTTGCCCTAAGCTGGAGCACCATGATTGCGAGAATGATCAACTCCCAGCTGACCCTGAAATTGTGCAGGATCTGCTGCTCCAGCTGGATCCCTACAAATCTATGGGGTCTGATCAGATTCATCCCAGAATCCTCAAAGAGCTGGCTGATGTCATCACAAAACCTCTCTTGATGATTTTTGAGCCGTCTTGGGAATCCGGAGAGGTCCCAGCTAACTGGAAGCAGGAGAACATTGTCCCAATTTTCAAGAAGGGCAAGAATCATGACCCCAGAAACTATAGACCGGTCAATCTCACTTCAGTGCCAGGTAAAGTTATGGAGAAGATTATTCTGGAAAGTATTGAAAAACACCTGTAAGACAATGTAAGTCACTGGTCACAGCCAGAGCAGCTTCATGAGCAGAAAGTCCTGCTTATCAAATCTGATTTCCTTTTAGGACGAGGTAACCCACCCAGCTGACCAAGGGAAGCCGGTTGATGGAATCTTTTTGGATTTCATAAGAGCTTTCTGTTTGGTCTCTCACACTATCCTTCTCGACAAAATGTTCAGCACAGCTGGATAAACACATCATGTAGTGGGTGAGCAGTTGGCTCATGGGTCGAGCACAGAGGCTAATAGTGAATGGGGTATCATCAGACTAGTGACCCCTCTCTAGTGGGGTTCCACAGGGCTCTATCTTGGGCCATGTGCTCTTGAACATCTTCAGAAACGATGTAGTTGCAAGTCTGGAAGGGATATGACACAAAAGTATGAGGAGCTGTTGACCCCCTCGAAGGCAGAGAAGCCCTGCAGAGAGACTTCGACAAATTAGAGAGCTGGGCAATCACCAACCACATGAAGTTCAACATGGGAAGTGCCGGATTCTGCACCTGGGATGGGCCAACCCTGAATGTACATACAGATTGGGGAATGAGATGGTGGAAAGCAGTGCCAGGAAAGGGACCTGTGGGTGCCAGTTGATGGCAAGTTGAATATGAGTCAGCAGTGCCCTGGCAGACAGGAGGGTCAACTGTATCCTGGGGGCATCAGCCTGTGACAACCCTTAGTCCTTCCTCTTAGCTCTGGATCTGTCTTTGGGAGGTGGTGGCCCCTCCTCAGTTGTTGTGCTAGAAAGGTCAACTGCTTCCTCCCCAAAGAGTTCCCTGCAGTTCTCTACAAGGAACTCCACCCGCATACAAGCATCTTCACCTGCATACATCAAAGTCTCACTTTCAGCATATCTGCCTGAAAAAGCACCAAGCAGCCTTTCCCACCATTCCTGAGCCTTGCTTCTGTGCAGAAGGCAGCTGCGGCTGTGAGGCTGCTCTTCCAGGCAGCCACCCAATCTGCATTTTCTCAAGGAAGAAGGCATACAAAGACCTCTAACCAGTCAAGCTCTAATGGTCCTGGAAGGCTGCAGCCAGCAGCTCAATCCAGCATGGCCTCCAGCAGGAGCAGGCCCTCGTTGGCTGGGCTCAGCATGTTTGACCCCAGGCAGATGGTCAGACTGTTGCAACTCATTCTGCTGGTGAAGGTGTTGTGGCTGATATACTGGAGCAGCAGCTCCTTCAGCAGGAGGACATTGGTCACAGGCAACTTCTCAGCCACCCTGAAGGCACAGCAACCCAAGACTAGAAAGCAGATGTTGCCTGCAGATGTTGGCCAGACTTGCCTAAGGTAGGTGGGAGCCAGCATCTGCATTGTACAGCTTTGCAGGTGCTCTCAGCCAGTGGCCAGGGCTCCTGCTCAACAGGCAGTCTGGAGAAAGGGGCTGACAGGAACCTCCCGCAGTTCAATGAGGGAAAGAATGCAGTACTGCATCTATTGAGGAACAAGCCCTTGCACTAGTACATGCTTGTGGACAGCCAGCTGTAAAGCAGCTCTGCAGACACCTGGGGTCATGATGGACATCAAGTTGACCAATTTGGAGACAGCAAATGGCCTCTGAGGCAAAGAAGGCTGACTGCATCCTGGGCTACAGAAGGCAAAGCATTGGCAGCAGATTGAGGGAAGTATTACTTCCCCTTGGCTGTGTCCTGCTCACATCTTCGCAGTGCAAGACAGACACAGACATACTGCAGAGAAGTCCAGATCCAGTATCCTGTCCACTGTCTGTTGGGCTCACAGGGTTGGTCAGTTGGAGCCAACATCCACAGGAGACAGCAACATGGATCTGTGCTGACATGGAGTGGTTCTGGAAGGATGCAGGGTTTAGCCAAGTAGCACCAACCCAGCACTGGCACCCCACTTCCCATCCTTGCAATCACTGCCTGCATCCTTCGTGTGGTTTTTCCATGCTTGTTCATCTCTGCAAAACACCTTGATATCTCCCTGCTCCAGAGCAAAACCAATGTTGAGATCCTATTCTAGTGCCTTGCCTACTAGCCTAGTGCTAGAAATCAGAGTAATATGTTCATGCAGATTGGACTGCAAACCCACTTCAGAGATCTCCCTTGAATGGGTAAATCATAACGAGCAGATGCAGATCCCTGGAGTCTAGGAAAGACTCCTTTCTTATTCCTATAAACTGAATAGAAATATATCAAATTCTAGTTGATCTTAAGAAACTGAGCTGAAATTTTGGATATTGGATAGGAGTTTCAGAAAGGAAAAGATGTGACCATGACTGGAGCTTCACCATTTAGAAAATTCAATGAGAATGTGCACAGTAAAAATACTAATAAAAATGATTGAGTAACTCTGAATTGTTCCTAATTTACAACTTTACCTTGTTCATAGTAACTCTATCTTAACACTAAGCAAAGCATTTTTTGTCTACATAAAAGCATGTGCACATTTCATATCCTTTCATTTTCCAATGATTTTTTTAGTGACCTCTGAGAAATGTCCTGAAAGTTCAATGCCTGGTGTTAGACCAGGCAAGCAGAAGATTCCTTATAACATGGCCTTTACACTTATTACTATTTAAAATCAAAGCATTACCAGGTTTCTTATCACCACTTTCTGTACTTTGTGTTGGTAGGATAAGGTTAATGGAAAATATTAGAGTATTCATATATTTAGTTTAATCTTTGGAGAAAAATTTTCTTCCATTCAAACATGTACTAGGCTTTCCACCGCCAATGTAGAACTGGATTCCAAAACCAGCTGAGGCACAAATTCTGCAAAATTTGAATTTACGCATATATTTTAATAGAGAGAGTTTAGCTAAGCCTAGGTTACAATAGGTGGCTCCTGACAACTTCAAGTGAATATTGGGGAACTTTTACTGTACCGCTTGAGGCAAATTAACTACACATTGGTGCTTAGGTAGAAAGTTATTTAATGAACAATACATTGAACAAAGTCCTACTCCAGTAAGTGGTTCTCCAGGGAGTCTGCAAAGATGTGGCATGAGCCAACTCTTTATACACGTCTGTGCCAACACTAGTCATATCATTACAAATCAATACTGTAGCATTTCCTATTTTATCAACAAGGGAATTTGTTTTCCCTTATGTAGCCTTGTTTCACCTCTTGCATTCCTGTTTCTATTGTTTGACCTGGTTCTGGAGTTATGCTTTCCCACTGCCAGGATCAGGTCATTCCTCAATCTCCAATTACCATTGCTGAGCAATTATAATTTGAATTTCCCCTTCATAAGATATCTCAAGTTGAACTTTCTACAGCTGTTTTTCTATACTAGATAGTTACTTCCAACTACTTGATGATTTTAGGCACTCTGATTAATGCTTGAAAGAATGACTGTTGTGGATCCTTATATCAAGAATCTATCTGTACCCTGTCTCTCTTTGCATTATGTAGATCTAAAAGATTGTGGTGGGTTGATCTTGGCCAACTGCCAGATGCTCACTTCCCTCCTGCAATGGGAGGGGTGAGACAATTGAATGGAAAAGCTTGTGAGTCAACATAAAAACAGGGAAACTGCTTACCACTCCCCAGCATGAGCAAACCAAACTCAACCTGGGAAAAAGTAATTCAATCTATTACCAATTAAAACAAATTTTGGTAGCAAGAAACAAAGAATAAAATTTTAAACAACTTTTTCCATTGTGTTCCCCCTGTTTAAGACAGCTTCACTTCTTCATTCCTGACACCTCTATCCCTCTCCCATCCCCTGTGAAGTAGAAGGGGGATGAGGGTTGTGAGGGTTAGTCAGGAGATAACAGGTTTTTTTGACGTGTTACCTCTTCTCCATTGTGAGTCCTCTCCATGGGCTGCAGTCATTCAGGATAAATCTTCTTCATTGTGAGCTTTCCACAGGCTGTGGTTCTTTCAAGCCATATCTCCCTGTTCCAGCGGAGGTTACTCCATGGGGGTACTCAACTTTTGTGTTTGCACTAGTGTTTCTCACTTTTTTGCCTTTTTCATTTCCCCCCACTCTTTACTCCTATGCTTGAGTGTTTTTTTACTCTTTCTTAAATATTTTTTTCATGGAGGTGGCACCAGCCTCCTCAAGGAAGTAGTAAATGGCAGACCTAAAATACTTTTTTACTGAACCAAAATATGTCTTTCAAAGGGATGGAGGATTGAGTCTAAAGGTCTGTCTTCAAGACCTAAGTTATATTAAAAATCTGTTGAAGCATTGGGCTAAAGATCATCTTTCATTTAATTTGAGAAAAGGAAGTAAAGAGTTCCAGTTATTTTCCAGATTTCTACCTACCAAAGAAAAGGGAACCGTGCTGAGAGGAGTGAGCAGAGGCTTATCTCATCTAGTTAAACCAAACAATTCTGTTATGCTGGAGGAGTGTGCATGTGTCACTGCACTGTAAAATATATCAGTCTCATGAGTTTCTGGAATCTTTGTACAGGTTAAAAAATGCAGGGTGTGGAAAAGACCTTTGATCTGCTTACATGAAAAGTGTGATGTCAGCTGTCTGCCAGGAAGGCTGTAAAACTGACCTGAATTCATGAGGAGATTGCTTACATACGTAACCCCAGCAGTTTGCTGTGCTGTATCCTGCACAAGTGTCTGATCTAAGGAGGAGCAGGGGCTTTTCACTTCTTGCCAAGACAATCTTATATGTAAACCCTGGTTTCCTAAATGTTATTTCAACAATGCTTGGTACCCAGATTCCCTTGCAAATTGAGGCTTCACTTTTTTAAAGTAAGTGATAGGGGGCCAGTACTGTTCCTGCTAAAGGATTTGCTGGAAATGCTGATAAGGTGCGCAGAGTGTATTTCTTAATTGATTTTTGTATGGAATTTCCTACTTTAAGAAAGCAGGCTGGTAGGAAAATAGACTGCAGTGAATAAAGGGACAGAAATAGGAATTAGTGTTTTCTGCAGTGTATATGCAACCTCCATTAACAGTACTCTTAAGCAACCCAGGCTGAACGTCTCTAGGACCATTAGCTGAAGCACTCATGAGAGAAGAAGCATAACCTGATGGAAGCAAGGAAATACAGGTGATCCTTCCCAGTGCCGTATTTGAAGTAGCAGTTCTTCCCAGCACACGGAAATGAAACCGAAACTTAGCAGCAGGTTCACGTCAGAAATGGAAACCGAGAGCTGGCGAGAGGGGTGGTGGTGGGGCTGGAGCTGCCACCGGCTGTGCCTTATAAAGGCGGGGTGGCAGTGGAGCAGGGCTGGGAGCGGAGCAGTGACGGGCACAGGTACTGTCCAGGTTGGGGTTTGGAATTTTTGGACTTTTTGTGATCGGACTTGCCTTTGGAGTGGGGTCTGGGGCTCAGCCTGGAGCTAGGGTTAGGGTTGGGCTTAGTTCTGAGGGGGTTGTGGTTGGGTGTATGCACGGTGCTGGAGCTGGGGTTGGGGTTTTCCTTAGGGCTGCAGTTGGTTTAGGTTTGGTTTAGGGCTGGACAGCATGCTGGGGAACACCTGGACCTTTGTGAGCAGCTAGGGAGATACCCCAGGGTGGAGGGGCAACAGGAGTGCTGGCAGGGTGTCAAAGCCATCTGGTTGCCTCTGCCCAAACTGTAGCCTGAGGCACCTAGATGTCAGTGTGTGCACTGCAGAAAAGTATCGGTGTAGCAAAATATTTAAGCCTGGTTGGTTTTCTTTCTGGAAGGAATATAGCAGTTCATACATGAGTATGTATAGATAAAGTTTGTCTTTCTTTGAGAATGGCTGGCTACGTTTTCAGACATGGAAAGTCACTCTTGCTTGGAAGGTTGCTGAAGTAGTGATGGTCATTTTCTAGTTAAGTGACAATTTCAGTATGCAGAAATACATGATTCACCCCAGAATAATGTACTGAAGCCTTTGATATAACTTTTCCAGTTTAGATAAAAAAATGAAGAAAAGTCTCAGATTTATTTCTGCTTTCTCAAAAAGTATGTATGCAGGTAGGCAGATTTTGTGTAGCTGCATGTATACAAACAGCAAATATTTTGTGAAAATGGTTATTAGAGTTCAAGTTACCTTAAGCACACCCCTGTAATATAGCACACTATATGCACGGTATTTTACAGGTAGCTAAAAAAAAAAAGTATTTTTGTTTCGTTTTTCTGCAACTTCGTTTGCTAGGAGCTTATACTAAAAGAAGGTGAAAACACAAAAGAAAACTGGGGCTTAGTTTTGTGTTTGTAAAATCTGAAAACTGTGGATTGCACTTTCTTTTCTTATTGTTTAAGAAAGGTTTTAAGAAAAGGTGTAAGACTACAAATGACATATAAAGATCATATAGTCCTTTTATGGTCTCAGGAAAATGAAGGGTAGGCATATCTAAGGCATATGAATATAGGTTGGACTCGATGATCTCAGAAGTCTTTTCCAACCTAATTGATTCTGTGTGAATATTGCAAGGGCAAATACTGCAACAGTAAGTACTGCATGAGGCTGTCACGTGAGCGGAAGCTTGAGAAAACTGAAGCTCAAAAGAACTGAACTGGTGTGGTAGGGACTATGCAATGTTATTCCAAGCTGCTTGTTTGCTCTTTAGCATAAAAGAACTGAACATTGTGACCTCATGAAGTGGGGAGTTATCCTAACCATTACAATTCTATGCTTACTCAAGATTTGAGTATTCTGCCCTTGGAAAAGAAAACTAAGAAAGAAGGTAAAACAGAATTAAAAAGTAGGATTGATACCAAACCATGCAGTGAAGATGTGGCATGCCTACTTGTGACTGGACTAACATCAGCAATGTGGGTACAAGTTACTTGAATCAGGAAAGGTGAATCATTCCTTAGAATGTGCCATGCAGATCTAGCTATTACAGCAAATTCTATCTCACCTCCTCAAGGGTCCCTTCATGCAAAATGCAAAAAAATTATGTAATACTCCTCTTTAGTATATTTTAAGAGATACAAAACTGATGTTTTCCTTGTTCTTAAAAATATTAATGTTTTTAAAATGAAAATATGTCTCTCAGAGATGTTCACAAAATGCTTTCTGATTTTCCCTAAAACAGATTTCAGTGTGATTACAAAATAGATAACTTCATGGTTGGAGCCTCAGAGCATTCAATATTTCCTGAAAATTATCTCTTCATTACTTAGAGTTTTCATTTTTGGATGCCAACATCAAGATCTGTGATGGATTCTGCAGAAGATAAGTTCAAGAAAGTTGTTGACGGAGATGCAAATGAGAGTAATGATGATATGGACAGTGAGTGTAGTGACCGTGAGAAAATAGGCTTCATTGCAACAAGGAAAGATGAAGGTAGTGGGAGTATAAGTGACACTGATGAGGTGGATAAGATCAGCGGCAAAGTGGAAGCAGCTGTTTTGCGGAAGCTTAAAGAAGAGGCAGATAGAGAAAAAGAAGTCAAAGACATAGATTACAATAGCATTGAAGAAGTGACACAGCAAGCATCACAAACTGAAGACAAAGATTTCAGAGTTGTCCAGCAAGAACATGATTCCCAAAGACCTGGTGAGTTGCTGCTAGTAGAATAAGCTCTGCAGCTTTTGTTGCATTATCTTACAGTTTGGCTCTTTTGTAATTAATTCATGAGTTATGGTTGTATGGTTCTATCAATAACCATATATGTGATTATTTTAGAAACGGGAAAATGTCTTGAATTTCTGAAGATGTTGGGGCTGAACATCTGGGCATTCATATCAAAAGCTCAGTAAGTATGGTGGGGTTCATGAAAAAAAGTGCAATGAAAGGTAATAAAAATAGTTTCTTTGTACTAAATAGACCTCATAGTGCAATACACCTTAGAGAAGGAAGCTATGTGCTTGTCACCTAGGTTTGTGGAAAACTTGGAGACCTGAGGCATGCTTAGGATTTCATACTTCCTCCAGCCACATGAAGAAAGATTCCTAGTATAACAGAAAGTCTGCCCAAAGAGTAGGTGATTGTCTGCATGTTTCAGGAACTGATCTACAATTTTAACTATTACAGTTTATTATTTTCACACTCTTTGCTATGCTTTTTTGAGTATTTTTCCACACATGGTTTAAGGCTACTACTTTTACAGCATCTAAACCAGTTTACCTACAAAATTTTCCTTTTCAAATATACCTTCTGTGGTTTTGCATGTCAGTTCCCATGCATGATCTTCTGCTTCTCCAGATTTGCATTCCTTTCCCTGCTTGATATGGGAAACAATTAGCAGTAGTGCCATTCACACTGGTGATGAAGTGTCTCCTCTGCAGTCCCGAGCATTAGTATTAAAGGCAGACAATTTAAATGTGTAAGACAGAACTTTGCACACTTTTTGATCATGGAAGGCTACTCATTACATCAGATAGCAAACTGGAACTGTGAACCAGAGGCTACTGATCCCTACTAGAAAGGAAAGCTAGGTCTTCTCAGGTGTGGAACCAAGCTGAGTATCTGGCATTTTTGACAACTTGAAAGAAAACAAGTGCATTTGTACTATTAGACTATGGATATTCTCGTACTATGCATTAGTGTAATATATAATAAACAATGTAGTATGTAATAAACAAACATGAAAGCAGAGAACCTTTACTAGAAGGGCTTGCCTTTTCTTCATATGGACCTACAAAAGTTGTTCTGACTCCTTGGTCTGTCCTGGGTAAAATACCATATTGCTCAATTCTCATGGATTCTTGAAGGCTGAAGAATGCTGTCAATTCCTAGAATATATTAAAAACTAATGCTTATACTTGCCGTCTTCAGGTGCAAGGGATTTGTATAAATTTTGACCTAATGCTCATTAATATAACACATAGTTATATGAAATAGGAACCAGATGAAGAATTTTTTAATTCTTTGGTAACTTGAAGAAATGTATTGTGATTGGATTGCTTGTGCTGTTAAGGTATTTTTCTGCAACAGGCATTCTTTTGATGAGGGAGGTAGTTGTCATTGTCATCATAGTTGCTGATAACCCCCTTACTTTTTTAGCAGGAAACTCAGGCAGGACAGCTCTCAAAATATATTTTGTGACTATTACTTGTGAGGTATTTATTTTAGAACAGATAACACTTCCTGCATAAGCAGACATGGGCAAGAGGTGCTACATAACTCACGAAAACCCTCAGATGCTACAAATGTGTCTGGAACTGTAAAGGAGACAATTGCTAATACATTCAATAACTGAAAGGATTGCAAGTTATTTAGGAGTTAGAGCCAAGAAAGATGACTTGCTATTGATTTAATTTATATATTTAATGTTTAATGGATTAGTAAGCAAATTTCTTCTGTCCTATGTCCCCAGCTTTTCTTGGAGTAATGTTATGTACATGTATTTTCTTTTTCTTTCAGACATGTCAGTCTGTTAAAAGGCTTTGTTGAGTCTGAATTCTTTGTGATAGACGGGGATTCCTTGCTACTTATGTTTATAGAGGAGGAAACACAGTATCTAAACTTATTCTACCAAATTGAATGCTTTCTGCAGGATTTCACTGAAAAGGGAGCAAAATACGTCATTACTTTTTTCAAGGTACTGAGCAAATAACCTTCTTTTTTTTCCTTTTCTGTTTAAACCACTGCGTTCCTCCTAAACCAACTGCTTGATTCTAAGCAGGATTAGGAAACTGGTCATTGTGTCAACAATGTAACTGAATAATTTCACTGGTTTTGTTTCCCACAGGATGCAGAACAGATGTACTTTCAGTATCCTCATTTTCTTTTCTTCCGTACTGCATTAATAGAACACCTCAGACATAATACAAGCATCACTGTTCATACAGAATTTTCCAATTGTTTATCATCCAAATGGAAGATTTTCCTGAAGCAAAGCTACCCTTACTTCATCATTGTATCTGACAGAGGATTGACCCCTTGCCAAAGTGACTTTTTATCAATTTTAATTGCTCATTCATTGTCAAGAAAAATCAGTGTCGTGCTTGCTTCAGGACAGGAGTGTGATACTATTAGAGTTTACGGATATCACGTTCAAAGTGCACATATGCACAGATTGTTTTTTCAAAAGGTAAGATACACCACTTTGTTGTTGGTTTGCAATAACAGTGTCAGTTTGACTTAGAAGATTTAATTAAAATATCTCAATATGAGTATTTTAATTAATATATTAAAATTATTAAGAATTTTATATGACTCATTTTCTTTTTCTTTAATCTACTGGTCTTGAAATCCTTAACTAGTAAACTTTGTGATTGGTGGCAAATTCCTGCCCTGTTCTCTATAATCTCCTTTCACATTCTTTTCCCTTTTTGATATGGGAGTCCCTAGTACAGCCTTTCCCTTATCATCACTCTCACTGGTCTTAATTGACTTGTAATATAATATGCCAGATGAAGACTAGCATTTAGGCCAGGGATGTGGTTTTTAAAATTTTATTCAGTTTTTTCTTGGAGACTGAGGATTGACTTATATCTGAATGGTTCCTGTTGTGACTAGTAACCCTTAATGCATTGCATCTATTGACTTTTGCATATAACTGACTTCTGCATTTCTTAGTATGAACAAGATCTGCGATGTGCCTGTGAAAACCTAGTCAGGTACAAAGAACCGCACATGCTTCTGTATGAAGGTCTCAAGCTGAATCTGGAAAGCATACAAAAAGAGGTAACTTGGCCTCTTTGATCCTTTTTCTTTTTTTTCTAACCAGAACTGAGAGATCCTCTGTGGCCACTCTTCACAGCAGCTTGAAACTGCTTTTTCTTTATTTAAAGTTCACTACAGTAGGATGATTCATCTGGAAGCTGATCAGTGGGATGCCATTTAAGGGATATTTCCATTTTGGCAAACACCTTTGTCTTGAAGAAGACAGAAACCAGCCCATTGAGCATGAAACACCATCAGAGGCAATACTTACATCCTTAGCCACTGTGGGGGCTGCAGTTACTACCCTCTGGGTGCGTTGTGGCCATTGCCCCATCCCCGTGGCAGCAGTGAGGGGCCAGTCAGTGCTGCTGCCAGCAGCAACCTCTTTTGTAGGGAAATGTCTCATTATTGCAGCTGCTAAGGTTTGCACACTCAGTTGACTATTCACAATCTGGGATTTTTTTTTAAGAGCTTGATTAGAGTTGTAAGGCCTGTGCTTGCATGATTAAAGCAGTGGTTTTACAATATTTTAACTTCAAAAAACTGCTATTTTTATGATTCCATAGTCAACTTTAATGCCTAATGTACACTTGCCTTTTCCTGAGCATGAAGTTACACTGCATGTTGTGACACTACTGCTCCTGCAGATAACAACAGCAAGGCTTCCTTGGTGGTCAGTGGTAATGATACTAGTCTAGCAAGGTGAATTTTTCGGTCCAGAAAAAAAAAGAGGTGTTAGCATTTTAAAGCCTGCCAATATTTTGTTTCATTATGGTTATAATTTCTGAGGTACAATCAGTAATTGAATATCCCAGGAGCAGAAACCCATTAGGATGCAGGAAGGGCAGAGGGCTGCTCCCTCAGGGCTGGGGCTGTGCGAGGTCGCCTGTGGAGCCATGGCCTGTCCCACCGCCCCAGTCAAAAGCAGGACAGCTGGGGGACAACTGCACCCCTGGGCATCAGGCACCTACCTGGGCATGGGCTGAGGCCAGAGCAGGTCTCCAGCCTGCAGGGCTGTGAGGAGCTGCACATCAGCACTGCTGCTGCATTGCTGGGGCCGGACTGGCCGCCTGAAAGTGGCTGAGGGGGGGTCGTGGGCAGGTGGGGGGAGGCCCCAGGGCTCAGACAGGGACAGTCAGGGCTGTCAGTGCCCTCAGGGGCATGACAAAAAAGGACAGATTTTACTAGTGATTATGCCCACTTTTCATTCTGCAGTTTTTATGCCCTTTTTTCCCCCTTTCTCTGCTGTAACTCTGTGCAGCATAAGAATTGTCTTTTTTTGTAATTTTTATTATGGTGATAGTTTATGCTGTTCATAATGTTATGACTACAGGTTTGCCAGACTGTTCATTTGTTGAAACGACTGTGGCCTGAAGGATCTGACATTCGCCGTGTGGTCTGTGTTCTTGCTTGTGCTGTGGGATTGAAAATATACAGCACCATGCTGGGAAATGCAAATAATCCCACGGCAGCTAACAGAATGAAATCAGCAAGAGTAAGAATTTTTTAAGTACCCTCTCAACATGGTGACTCTAAGCATTTTGCTAACAGGAAAGATGGCTGTCCTTCTAGATCTAAAGCTGAAGAGAGGCCTAGATGCTTTCTTTGTGATTACACTCTTTAAGTGGTTTGGGTCACATAATTGCTATCTTTGTGGGTGGCACTGGCCCCCCTGTCACATGGCTGTTCCTAGGAAAAGTTTTACCTTAGGAATGATTACTTTCATTAAAAGTTTTACCTTAAGAAGGTAGTTGTGTTCATTATTTTTCTTTTCCTAATGTTATCATACCAGCTTTTACAGGAGAATACACTTTTCCTCATGTTAGTGAGACATTTCAGTATAAAGGTTTCTTTCTACATGTAATCATTTTTGTGACCATATTACAAGCCTTTCATTTTCATCAAATTAACATAGATGCAATATATCAGTAATATTTTATGATACATGGTACACATATTCAGTAGACTACAGGATAGCTGCAAGTAGTTAGCAGAGCTCAATTTCAGTACTGAATTTTTGCCATGCAGTTGAGAAAAGAGCATAGGCCTATATCTAGATATTAACTTTTCCTCTTAAAATAATACCATTTCTAACCAGACACACTGACAATTGCTTTTAAGTTTTGTCTTGGTTTTCATAGTCATATTCCTTTTTGTAAGAGAGATTTTTTTTTAAACTTTATAACTCATCTGCGTCTTCCAGTACTACAAGAATGTTCATTTTGAAATGTGTGTCCACAAGTAATTAAAATGCTCAAATTGTTTAGATAGATCAAAATTATCAGCTGCTTTAGCAAAGTACATATCACTGAATTAAGTAGTGGTGAGCACAATTATTTTACTGAAGGATGTGTTCAATGTTTTATCTGTCATCTCTCAACAGAGAAGAACTGAACCCCTATCTCCAGAAGAAGCAGCTGACCTCTGCAGAATGCAATGTCTTACAGTGACTTTTCTTCTTCATATGCCTCTTTCCCAGAGAGTTTATATTAGGGACATGAAATTCTGCTGGACGAAGCAAGTTTTGCCACTACTAAAAATGGTATGTGTCGGACTGTCTTAATTTCCCCTGACATAAGGTGCAATTGTAATTTCAGATTTCATTTTCCTTTAAATATTGCTTTGGTCTGAAGTTGACCAAAGGCAAATCTGATGTCCTGCGCCTGGGGAGGAATAAGCCCAGGCACCAGTAGAGGGTGGGGGCCAACCTGTTGGAAAGCAGCTCTGTGTAGAAGGACCTGGGGGTCCTGGTGGACAAGTTGTTCATGAGCCAGCAGTGTGTCCTTATGGATAAGAAGGTGAATTGTATCCTGGGGCCCATTAGAAAGAGCATTGCCAGCAGGTTGAGGGGGGTGATCCTGCCCCTCTACTCAGCCCTGGTGAGGCTACACCTGGAGTACTGTGTCCAGTTCTGGGCTCCTCAGAACAAGAGAGACATGGAGATCCTGGGGCAGGTACAGCAGAAGCTGATAAAGATGATTAGGGAACTGGAGCATCTCTCTTATGAAGACAAGCTGAGGGAGCTGGGTCTGTGAGCCTTGAGAAGAGATGACCTTTTTAAAGTCTATAATTATCTGAAAGGGAAAGAAAAATAAGGGGGTGTCAAGAGGCTGGAGCCAGGCTCTTCTTGTTGCTGCCAAGCAACAGGACCTGAGGCAATGGGCAGAAACTGATGCACAGAAAGTTTCACCTGAATATGAGGAAGAACTTTTTTACTGTGTGGGTGACCAAGCACTGGAACAGACTGCCCAGAGAGGTTGTGGAGTCTCCTTCACTGGAGACATGCAAGAACCATCTGAATATGTGCCATGTGCTCTGGGATGACCCTGCTTGCGCAGGGAGGTAGGATCAGATGACTCACTGTGGTCCCTTCCAACCTTATCCATTTTGTGATTCTGTGAAACCTTACCTGGTTCAGGAATCTTCTGAGCCACAAATGAGTGTGGCTAGGGGAATGTTTGGGGCAACATCTCAATACCTGACCTCTTCTTGGACATCTCCAGTTACTCAGTGTTATTGTTAGGGTACTGGGCTAGATGGACTTTTTATTGTTTAAACTTGGTTATCACAAAGAAGGAGAACTGTGAAGGAAGTTTTCTGATCACAGAGAAGTCAAGTAACAGTGTGTTGTTTTTCATGTAATAAATCTGTTGTAGTTAACCTTCCTTTCAAGATGATTTGATACCTCCACATGTAAAGGTGCTCCATAAGAATTAATTGTCTGCTTTATTTTAACAGCAACAATTATGTATGCATTTTGCTCTGGTACAGCTATGTGATACAAAAGATTGGAAATTGGATTTAACTTACCTGCCTGATTTAAATGATGATTCACTGCTCATAAATCTTGCACATTACTATGAGGTCGAATACACTGAAGGTATTTATCATTGTTGAACAGTTTGCTTTCTTATATTTTTTACCATATTAAGCTGCAAAATGAGAATGAAACTGCTTGTATGGCCAGAAATAAGCACAATTTTCTAATGACCCATGTAGCAATGGATACATTTTACAGAATAACAAGGAAACATTTTTTCTGTAACTAAGTTTAGAAAATCACATATGCAAGCGTTTTATACCAGTACTCATTCAGAATACTTTATCATGTCATGATGTTCCACCTGTACTAATACATAGAATAGTGATATAACACAGATAGGAAAAGTTCTGGGTCATGGTTACTGGGTATTCTCAATTTTGTTTTATTTTTAGACAGTTTTTTATTAATTTCATTTTGTCTCAGTGCAACACTGCCAAACACTGTAAAATTCAAACCTTACTGTGACACTGAATAATACTTTCAATTTCATATGAGATAGATTCGGACAAGATCATGTTTTCTTAAAAATACATTAATTTGAGAGCTGGAGCTTTATGGACTCCATCAGATGTGTTAAGATGAACAAAAAAAGTTACCAAAGCTGACAGACAGAAAAAGAAAATACAGAAAAAGATTTGTAGCAAATGTTCTTTCAGAGTAATTGCTTGTGGGAAATCCTCTGCCATGAGTCTGTGTGTGTGATAATAAACCAGAACACTATGAATCTAGTCACAAGAAGTCCTGTGTGTACCTCAACAAGGCAAGTGTAGATGAATTTTTAAAGAAAATACAGATTAGGAATATGTAACGTTTATTTTTATAATGATACCTATTATTGGGCACTAAAAAATAATTATCAGTTCAAGATTCTACCTTGCAGGAGGTGTCAGGACGTTTACTTATTTACACTCTGGGCTATTAAAAACTGTGAATGTATAGCATTCTGTTTTAATTTGTTCTAGCAACCAAAGCCCTTGTATAAAAGTGAAGTTTTTGTGCCTGATGCTGCATATGTTCAGTTTGAGTAAACTCAGTTTTAAAGCACCTTTTCTTCTTCTTTTTTTTTTTCCTTTTTTTTCTCTCTTTTTTTTTTTTTTTTTTTTAAATTTCTTTTTTTTCTTTTCTTTCTTTCCTGTGCAGGATTAGAATTCCAAAAGGATTTGGGAGAAGAAATGGAGAACGACTACCAACTGTTGTGGTCCACTGTAAAAAAATTGTCTGTAAAATACAGTTTTGGAGATGCTTTCCCAATACGAAAAACATCCCAAGTATTTCTTGAACACGAGCAGGCTGTTGCCAGCAGAGGTACTGGCAATTCCACGCATTAGAGTCTTAGAAGTATAATCCTCATTGCTATCACTAAAAGTGCTAGGAGTATTGGTCTGATTTTATTGTGATCACAAATCTAATTCATGCTTCATGGATCTTCTCCTCCATCCTTTCAACTTAGTAGCAAAACTTGAAGCTGATGTAGAGAAGGCTGACCTGGCCTTATGGGTGAAATTCTGACTCCACTGTGGACAGCACAAGTAGTGTTATTAACTTTGTGGGGAGTTGGGTTTAATTTCATGACTGCTAGCCCAAATCTAGTGTATGTATTGTAAAAAACCTTAGGAGTAGTGTAATACAAATACAAATTAAAAAAAAACATATTAAGTACTTATATTTAAAATAAGGATTATGCTGCAGGAAGACTGTCTCTGAGGAGCATCTTTGACATTTTGGCAGAGGATTATGCAGATACTGGGCATGTAAACAGCAAATTAAATTAACCCATAATTGGCTCAAAATTTGTTTTCTCCCCTCTCTTACAGGGCCTGTTCTGAATATCTGGTAGGATTAGGTAGAATTTTTTGCCTGATATCTGGCATTTTTTGAGAACTAGCTTTGTTGCAACCTTCAAATATTTGTTTTAAATTTATGAAATTGTATAAATCGTTAGAAGACACAGTTGGTAAAAAAGTCAGTAAGGGCTGGAATTCTATTTAAATTAAAGATGTCAAGTGGGCAAAGTGGGTCCTAGCAGGCAAAAAAAGGACAGTTTCTTTGTTTTCTGTAGGGTATTAGGGCATCTTTTGGCAACTGTATGTCCTCCTTCTGTATCTCCTTTGGCCAACCTGAAGACTTCCACCGTAGGAAGGATGCACCATGTTACTTGTAGTCTTTAGTCGTCTAATGTAAGAGCAGTTTGAAAGTGCATATTAAGAAGACTGTGATCTTTATGGAACCAGTGCAGAAATGTAGATGCATGTGAAATGGGGTGGGATGTAGCATTCAAAAAGCTAGCATAGGGGTCTCAAAAAGATCATGACAACAACTACTTGAAAGAAATATTGATGTCTGTTTTATTCTTATTTCCATGCTTAAGAAGAAAAAGTGGAAATAGTGAACTGGTGATTTCTTTTTACTTGCTGATTAATTTTAATTTACAGAATTTAATTTATAATGTAATTTTACAAAATTTTTAAGCATGATATGCAGTTGTATATATTCTTAATTAAACAATATTAATTATTTTTTCAGACTGTAAAGGCTATGAAGAAGAAATTCCTAGCATTGGACTAATCCCAGTGAAATCTGATCTTGTTCAAGATTATGTTGGAGAGGTTTTGAAAGACTTACCTGTTTTAAAAAGGTACCTGTATGGCTTTTTTTCTAATAAAAAAACATTATATGGACTGATTTTCTACTCCTCTGCACTTTGCATCCATATTATGCTAAATTTTTACAAATGTAGAAATGTTTTTTGGTATGCCTAGGTAAAATTTCACATATACGTGTTCATGTATTGGTATAAATACTAACAGAAAGTTCAGAACAAGAATGATTAAGAGTCAATATACTCATATTTTCTCCTACTGTTATTTGTTTACATTATAGTCTTTGATTGTTGGTCTGCATTCTGGAACTGTTTTTCTAAATGTAAAATTTGTGTTTGAAAGGCCTTGTCTTAACTTACAAAGTTCAGATTGATTTCAGGAAAAGAAAAACATTGAGTAAAAATACTGAAAAGAGTAAGAAGAGGTTATCCTTTATATTTGCTCTGCTATTTGTGTGTGTCTTGTACTATGCAATGAATATTTTATAGCCAGTGTGTGAATTATGTAGTTACATTGCATTTTGTGATTAATCTGTATGAAAATAAATGAAAAAATGGGGTTTTAGTTTGTTAGTGTTTCTGAAAAATTGAGGATATCTTGACAAAATGTATTTGGGTGGAATTAAACCCTTTGTTGTTTTTCTGCCACAGTAAAACTGTGTTTTGATAAAGACCCAATTTTCAAATGTTTCATTAGAGATGCTGGAAAATACCTAATTTCTGCTTTATTTAATATTTATATATTTCAGCAATGATTCTGCAATGACTTCACTTATTAAATACAAGGAATTTGATAAACTTCGTCACTGGCATTCTGGCAGACCTCTGACTGAGGAATATGAGCCGCTACCGTACAATTCTACTGGTAAGAATAAGTAACACAAAGCCCATGGGTCTGCGTTGGCTAGAGCAGTATTGTAAACGCTATCATGGTTTTGCAGAAGGACTTCTTGTTTCAGAAATCATCTACACTTTTACAAATACCTGCCAAATGGAGCTACTGCAATAGCCAAATTACACTCAAACTGATGTGCATTTGCATTATGTGTATGAATCTTTTATTATCTTAAATAGGTCTGAATATAATAGAATGAGCACTTATGGTCATCATATATTCCCGCTTGCCTGCAAAATGCTTCACAGATTTATACAAACAATGTACATGTGAAGTCTAATGTTTAAATACATGGTTAGGATAATGGTTAGTAAGCACATCCATGTATGTGGCAAATGTGCTCAAATGGTTGCATAGTGTATGCATAGCCAATCTTATCTTTAGAGAACAGAACTAAAATAAGAAATAAAAGAAGTTGGTTTTGTCTAACCCCAGCTGGCAACTAAGCCCCATGCAGCCACTCACTCACTTCCCCTAGCTACAGTGGGATGGGGCAGAGAATCCGAAGGGTGTAAGTGAGAAAACTCGTGAGTTGAGATAAAGACCGTTTAACAGGTAGAGTAAAGGCCATGCACACAAGCAAAGCAAAACAGGGAATTAATTCACTGCTTCCCATGGGCAGGGACGTGTTCAGCCATCCCTAGGAAAGCAGGGCTGTGTCACACATAACAGTTACTTGGGAAGACCAAACATCATTGCTCCAAACATCTGCCCATTCCTTCTTCTTTCCCCAACTTTTATTGCTGAGTGTGACATCTTGTTGTATGAAACATCCCTCTGACTGGTTGGGATCAGCTGTCCCAGCTGCGTCCTCTCACAACTTCTTGTGCACCCCCAGCCCCCCTACTAGCAGAAAAGGTCTTGACTGTTCAAGCACTGCTCAGCAATAATATACCTGGTTTATCAACACTATTTTCAGCACAAATCCAAAATACAGCCCATACTGGCTACTATGAAGAAAATTAACGCTATTCCAAAACTAGCAAGAAGTAAATTTAAGTTTGTATTATTCTTGATATTATGCATTTTCATTTCCTATTAAACTTTTTCAGTTTGCAATACTAAAGAAAACAAGCCATGGACTTAGCTTTAAACGTAGATTTACAAATTTACATGAAATGTCCTCTACGATATTGTATGTAACAGGAAGTACACAAAAATTTCTTTCAAATTTCTATCATCTATTTCAAATTTCAATTTCTATCATCTATTGCATCATGCAGTGAATGAAACTGTGAAAAATCTACCAGAAGTAGAGAATTCTTGTTTTACCAGTGGTATTTGTAGTGTTGATTATGGTTTTTATTTCATGACTTAGAAATACTGTTTCCTGAGTGGGTATTTGTACTACTTGGCCAGTGAAACCAAAGTTCGATCTGCTCCTCTTTTTGACTGGATGATTTTTTGCATTCTTCTGTGCACTGTGATGTCAGTGGGAAGTTTGGAGAGCATCACCTGCAGAATAGTAGCTAGAGCACCTTTCATAATGTTGGAGTTAAAGGTTTATGACCAATCCAGAGGAAGAGAGGGCACCCTCTCTCACGTACCTTCCATGAATACTCCTACCTACTGAGATGGGTCTTCACACTCAGAAACAGAATCATCATTTTGATTTTAGGACAGAGAAAGACAGATGCTTGAGGGTGGAAGTATTCATGTGCTCAGTTCAGTATCTTCCATTGCCTAGCGTAAGTGTTGTTCCAGCAGATTTATTTATTTATTTATGTTCCAATGGTAGACTCTTGTTTTCTTGGGGAAAAAGTATCTTCTGATCATTTGAATTTCCTTCCAAAAACACCTTCCTATTTTCATGGACTGTGTGAGAAACTTTGGCGTTTTTCTCAAGCAGTAATAATTTCCAGGCATCCTGCTTTTTAAGTTTTCTAATATTTTTAATGTATGTCTAAAGTAGTTTCAATTTGGGCCTATTGCCTGTTACTTAGATAGGTCAGAGCACTGCTGGATTTCAGTGAGTCTTAGTAGCCAGCCTCTTTCAAAATGTGATTTTGTCCTTTAGGTCAATGAGGAGTTTTGAGGAAATTTATCCCTTATCCAGCTATCTTTGCTTGGTAACAGATTAGTCTGGAATTCTATCAGAGCATTTTTTAATCAATTGTATTTGTTTGCAACAAAATCCAAAGATCCAAATGAAAGAAGAATACTACAGAAGATGCAGACTTTTCGTTGCTTTTATGGAAGCACTCTGGGAGACAGCCCCTCAAAACTTATTGTATGTCAAGAGGATACATCAGGGAATGCTAATGCTGCTGTCAAAAAGGCACCAAGAAACCATGTGAGTATATTCAAGTTGCTCTTTCCAAATATTTTTTCTACTATCCAGGAAAAGATTTATTCTATATGAGTCCCACAGTTGAAGTTTCATATTCTGAATGCACTAGTAGTTCACAGTTGAAGAAATTTAAATTGTTTTTGTACTTCAAATCTAATTAGCTAATTGGCAAATGTAATTTTGTTCCTAGTTAAGAATACTGATGAATAATTATATTTTAACAGGCACAAGTTAAAAAAAATAATAAATATGAACTATGTAAAGGTTGAGCATTTTTGGCTCATAATTAGTGATATAATGTGGAGTGGGGGAAACTGGATTTCCTTGATTTAATTTTACTCTAAGAAAGTGTTGAGAAATACTGGGAAAAAAATCCCATCACTAGGTTACTTATTTCCCTGCACTATTTGGAAACTGTCTGTGGAAGATCCTGTAGGTATTGTGATTAATCCTAACTCTGTGAACATTGTCAGACATCACAGGGTATGTAGCATGTACTTGCGTATTTACGAACAATACTGAGCAATAGTAATTTGAACAATATTTCATGATAACTGTAGTATGGATTACAGATTATGAACTGTTGAATTACTACTAAAACTGTGTATATAGAATAACTTTAAGTAACTTTAAACTCTTAATTTTATTTAACTTACTGAAAAGCATCCTAATATGAACAGATTTACTGTTAGCTAAGTATGAAATAAAAGACTGACATTTAACTTTTAGACACCTGCTATTATATTTTTCTACATTTGTCCTTTTTATACTATTTGTTAAGCTTTATACTGACTTAAAATGGAGTTTAGGGAAGCTCTTTTGAGCAACATATATTGGGATTCATTTTATCACCTTCAAAATGAAGTACTATTTAAAAAAATTCCCAAAACACAATGCATCATACAGATTAATTCAAAACTATAAAACTCCTGTTGTGATGGAGTGATTAGCTTTTTATAGATGATGCTTGAACAGAGTGATGGATATTTCTAAATATCTTCATTTTATCGGATAGAAAAATAAAGTGAAAGTAATTACAGAGGAAAACAAAAGGCGACTAGAAGCTAAGGAAGAAGAAAAAGAACAGAAAAAATGGCAAGCTTTACGTGAGACAACTGTACAGCAAATAAAAGAAAACCAGGCTGTTGGAATAAATAATTTGGAGAAGTTTCTCAAGACCCTTAAAAGTAAATCTGTGAAGTTCAGTGCAGAAATGGCAGCACTGTCAGCCTGTTTAGAAGCATGGAAGCAACACTGCAAAGAACAAGGTATGATAGCCAAATTCATTTTCAGTAGTCAACTTCCACTCTAACCAAGACAGTGAGTGACTTTGGACATTCTCAGCTGTAATAATGATGTGTAAATACAGCCCTGATTCAGAAGGATGAAAGGTGTTTTTAAGTATTTACAGGCTCTGGTCCCCTTTTGCAATTTCAAGATCCTTTGAGTCAGATGCAAAGTATCCAATGAAATCAGGTTGTAGCTGTTTTCCTGTGTTGTTTATAAACATTGCTTAGATAAATAATTTATTTATAAATCTTTAATAATTATGTAGCATGCACAGTAAAATGTATCTATATGTATCATGGATTGTTTAATTAGCTGAGGTGGTTAGCTTGCAGTTTGAATGATGACAATTTGCACATGAAGTCTGTGATACCAGGGTTAGTGGCCTCCTGTTTCACCAGAATTAACTTGTTCAGTCCATACCTTTCATTTAGGAGAGTCCAAACACCACTGCTCTAAGCATGTTGAGAAGTGTTGTAAACACTGGAGTGAAATATGTTGCTAATAAAATTCGATAACAAATTTGTGGTTAGCAAAGTGATACGGGGGAGCTCAGTTAATGCATAGATGTCAGAAGTATGACTTTTTGTAGATGAGTGTGCAGAAGCAGATAGAATTATTTGAGTCCTTAGTCTTCAGTGGCATGCCTTGTAGAGGTGAAAGAAGTGTGGCTCATCTTTGTTTAGTTGGCTTTAAATAAAATTAATCTTTTAATTGTTATAAATGTGACTGGGTTGCTAAGATCTGTTCTAAAAATACCTAATATCAGAAGACTCTCAGTGATACAATCAGCTCTCACATAATGGTAGGCTTTTATTTTTTTTTTTAAAGGAAACAAATCTAAAGATTTAAGCAAAGCTGTTCAAGTCATGAGGAGAATTCATATCCTCCTTGAAAAATATGGAGATCTCTTGAAGGAATCACATCTAAAAGAGCTGACTAAATATCTAAAAGTCCTTGGATTTGAGAATTTGGCATACTCTCTATCTGGCCAGGTACTTTATAGACTGTAATAATCTTACTGTGACTGGATCTGTAGCTGAATATCAACAGTGATTTCTTCAGCAATGGATAGTGTATAGGACATCAATATTGAACTTACTTTATTTTGCATTGTGCCATAAGATTTGGAACTGTTTATTCTTGCTTCAGGTATTAATCTTCCTTAGGTTCATGTATACATTTCTCTGCTTGATTTGAGGGCTAGCTGGCAAAATAAACCACTTCCTCTTGAGTAAATAGAACTTTATGTATGTGCAAAGATAGCCTTTGAAACAGACATTAAGATTAGTTTGCTCTAGTTACATCTCTCTGAGGCCTTAGACATGTCTGAGAGGTACCTGAAGTTCAGTCCATCACATTAGCTGAGCTCTACATGTTAAAAATAAGTGTTAAAAGCTAAGCAATGAGTAGCTGCTCTCTAAGAGGTCCAAATGTGCTACTTCAGAAAAGGAAATCTTTTGAGACTGTGGAGGTGGATAAAACCTATTCAGTTTGATGTTGTGGTATTCCTGATCACTTCTGAAGGAAACAGTTTTGATACTGAATTGCTTGTTGTTATTAACACGGCTGAGACCACTGGTAGTTGCATGGGATTTGGCCTGAAGTAATTTCTCCAAGGATTGACTTTATGCTTTTCTGCATGTTAGCAACCTGCCCACGAGCTGATTTAGGAAAAATTCATACCTTTATGCATAGATGGTATGTTATTAGGGAGAGGAGATGCTAGAAGAGGAAGTCAGAAGAGGGAGTATGTAACTCAGCTTGGAAGAATATAAAGTCAATAGCAAAAGGACAGAAGGTTACAGTGAACTGTAAAACCAGTATCAGTCACTTCAGTGTCTCATTTTTCAGGCACAGTACAGTTAAGGATTTTTGAAAGCTTATTTTTGGAAACTGTTTTTCATCCTTCCATGAGGTTCAGGACAGAGGTGAGGGAGGAAGTGAATATTTGGTTAGATATTTTCTTCCCTGTAAGAGTGGAAATTGTCTCTTTTTCTATGTGAATTCAATTGGTACATGATGATTACTTGTTTTTGGCTACATAATTATTGTAAAGGTGTTTGCAGTTCTAAATAAGGTGTATTCCATTTTAGGAAGTAGAATTGAAGTATCTGAGAATCTCAAAGAGTTTGTTGTAAAGATTTGTGATGATAGAAGAAATATGTTGGCAAGTTTATGTCTTGCTCAGTGGGGTTCTACATCAGTCAATGCATTTTGGACTTTTGCCTTTGCAAGTTCTTGTTTATTATTATTATTTTTACTAAGTTGGAGAAACTTTAGGAATAACTGAAAATTTCAGGAATAACTAGAAATGTTTCTGTCAAGAAATTAAAAAAGTTGTGTAATCTCCGTTCTTAGAGGCAGAAAAAACTCAGCTGAATACAACCCCGAGTGACCTGTCTTAAATGAAACTGTTTCTATCAGTGAGTTGGATTGACAGTCAGATATACATAGAATTTTTAAGGTTGGAAAAGACCTCCAAGATCATTAAGTCTAAATCTGGACAACCTAAACTGTTATGTGATTTTCTGAACTTCTAGTGTATGTTATACACATAATACACTTTTCTATACAGCTTTCTGGATCAGATGTAACCAGATGCAGTCATGAACATTAAATTTGATATGTCTTAGGTCATACAGGCAGTGTTTAAAAAGTACAATGCTACACAATATTTAGGATCACACAATCTTTATATTGAATTTCCTTCTGTGACTGTGATTCATTGCACAAGAGATCAGAGTAGAGTAAAGAAGAGAGATATAAATATATGATGAGAAGGCTCTGGCAGACAATAGCTTGGAGCTTGTGCCTGCTAGCCAGTTTATTTTAGCTCTTCTGGTAACAAAAACAACACCAACACCAAATAGTTTTAAAAGCTAGTCTCCTTTGAAGAGCAGTAAGTGTAACACTGATGTAAGACTTTATGGTGTAGATTTCTGTGTGATATTATTAAAAAATTGTCTGCATTTCATATGTTTTCAAAGCTTGCAGAGTTTTTCTTAATCTCTTTCTGGCTTTCAAACCAACTTGAGTTTCCTTTTGATGTTATAGACAGGAGAAAGTAGTAATCAGAATACAAACAAATATGCTATCAAAGTGGGTTCAGCTCGCTTTCAGCTACAGTACATGGATTATTACTTGCTCAGAGAAGAGAGAAATGATCCAGATCCCCGAGTGCAACATTTCATACCAGATACGTGGCAGGTAATGAGACACAAACTCTTTGCATAAAGTTAATGGATATGATCTTTTTTTTTTTTTTGTCTGTCTGACCAAATAATTGAAACAGACAAGTTGTAATTTGTAGTTCCTTTTTTCCCCACTAACAATTTAAGAGGAAAGAATGCAATCATGAAACAAACAGGTAAACTCTGACTTTCTGTAGTCTAAAATCTGTATATAAAGTCTACATGCAGAAAGAAAAGATATTTTCACAGAAAGAGCACTCAATATGAACTCAATGACAAGACATTTTGACATAAGTATCTGCTTTTCTCATAGCGAGAAGTTCTTGATGCTGTAGATAATAATGAGTCTGCAGTGATTGTTGCTCCCACTTCCTCAGGAAAAACATATGCATCATACTACTGCATGGAAAAAGTTCTGAAAATGAGCAATGAAGGAGTACTTGTGTATGTTGCTCCTACAAAGGTAAGGCTGCGTCCTACTACATCCTCTGTATATATGATATTTCTCAATATGATTAGGAAACTGTTTGGGGTAACTTTCATAATTTTAGTTGATATGTCTTTTTTATTAGAAACAGAATATTTACATTCTGGTTTATATTTACATGTATTAGAGCATGTTTACAAAAAAACTTCAAAATATTTCAGCTCACATAGGGGGTTTATCTATTAGTATTTGTATAGCTAATTTAAGATCAGAAACACTAATACATACAAAAATGGTGTAACTAGCATGTTAGATAAATTATGAGAGTACCAAAAGTCTACCAATATGATGAAAGTAATATTAGAAAACAACAATGACTAAGCAAGTCATGTTTTTCTAACTGAGTTCACCCTTAGATTCTTCAAGAGAAAATTTATGAAACTTTAGGTGGTGGGATATTTTTTAGTGAGAATTCCATCCTAATAGTTAAAAACTGATATAAGTGCTGAGGTACAAGTTTCAATTTCTTCCAAAACTTATTTTAATGTTCAGTGATATGATTTTTGGATAGTGAATCAGATCTACTGTTATTCAAGAGCAATCTCTATGAATTGTTTTCTGTAAGTAAAATGAAATTTTTTTGTGTTTGTACTCTGGTTGGGTGTCATAACAATTTTTTCATTTGAATATCAGTTTGAATCCAGAAATGTATTTTAAAAATGCAGCTCAAGGACTTTGAGATCATTAGAGTGCTTGTAGGTGCAGTAGGATATGATCTATTTTTAACAGCTTTGGAAATAATAAGAATACAGAATCTATAATGTATAACTCACTTTACACAGAACTAAATTTCTTTGACAGCATTTGCATATAACTGAAAATAAAGTACCATATCTTTTTAAAGTTAACATTGTTGAAAGCCTAGACTTAATAGTACATTACATAGTACATTAATATCAGTGCTAAAATTGGATGCCTTCATAGGTCTCAGAATATCATATATCTTTAATCATACACTCTCTTGTTTTGTTAATGATGCGCTTTGTTTAAGGCCCTTGTAAACCAAGTGGCAGGAGCTGTATACACTCAATTCACCAAGAAACTTCCAGATGGATTGGCACTGTGTGGAGTCTTCACAAGGGATTATCACCATGATGTCATGAATTCTCAGGTATATTTTTATGGATTTTTTAACACATAATGACGTCTGTATTTCATCTGGCTTCTGAAAATGTTAATTCTAGTTAGAACAATTGAGCCATTACTAAATACAAAGTTCAGGAAAAATCTATGTATATCTCTTCTTAAGTATGACAATCTATGGCATACAACCTTACTATTCATCCTTAGGGGACATGCAAGTGATTACTTGCTCTGGTTAAAAGTAAAACCATTAAAATCCTTTGGTTACCAGCATACAGCTGGAGCCTTACGGAAGTCCAGATAGAACACGTCAGTAGCTTTCCCTTGTGCACAGATATAGTCACTCCATTATGGAAGGCCACTAGTCTGGTCTCACATATACTGGGGAGCCCAGAACTGGACACGACTTGGTGTGGCCTTATCAGTGCTGAGTAGAGGGGAAGGATAACCTCCCTTGATTTGCTGGCAAAACTCCTCCTAGTGCAGCTCAGGAAATCAATAGCCTTCCTTGCCACCAGGGCACACTGCTGCCTCATGTTTAACTTGGTGTCTACTGGCACCTTCAGGTCTTTTTCTGAAGTTGCTTCCCAGCTGGCCAGCCCACGGTATATACTGCAGCATGGGTTTGCTGCTCCCCAGGTAAAGAACTTTGTACAGCTCCTGTTGAACTTCATGGGGTTCCTGTCAGCCCATTTCTCTAGCCTATCTAGGTCCCTTTGGATAGTAGTACAACCCTCTGGCATGTCAGCCACTCCTCCCAGGTTGGTGGCGTTAGTAGACCTTTGGAGGGTACACTTTTCCCCATTATCCAGATCATTAATAAAGATGTTACACCCACTGTTGATCCCTGGCCTACACCACTGGTTACTGGCCTCAGATAGACTTTGTATCACTAATCACCAGCCTGTAGGCCTAGTCTTCCGACCAGTTTTTCAATCCACTCACTGTCTGCTCATCTGGCCCATGCTTCAACAGCTTGCCTGTGAGGATCTTGTGAGAAATGCTGTTTAAAGTCTTACTGAAGACAGTCTCTACTGTTATCCCCACAACTACCAAGCCAGTCTTTTCATCCTAGGAGTTAGTGAAGCATGACTTCCCCTTGATGAATTCATTCTTGAATACTCCTGATGACTTTCTTGTTCTGTGTTTGCTTGGAAATGATTTCCAAGATCCGTTGCCCCATCACCTTCCCAGGGAAACCTGTAGTTTCCTGTGTCTTCTTTCTTGCCATTCTTGAAGACAGCAGTGGCAAATCATGCATTCATTCTTGCCTACCTTGAAACCACATAAATATATATTCTTAAATGCTTTTTTAATATAGAATGTACTGGTCAGTTTGGTTAATCAGTTTACTTGAAAATAATACTTTGCAAACATTTCTTCTTAGATACTGGTGACAGTGCCTGATTGCTTAGAAATCTTGATGCTGTCTCCTCATTGCCAGAAATGGACCCAACGCATAAAATACGTTATATTTGATGAGGTAGGCATCTTTTAATAGTAACCAATTTAACAAATATAAGAAAAACCTTGAGCAAAAATGACGGTGACCTTTTTTTCATTACATACATTATTACTGGTTAAAAAAACAGCATTCAAAAGTACTGTTTCAGACTTACTGATACTACCTGTTTGCTGATAGTGTTTATGTCCTCCACTGAAAGAACCTGAAATTCTGTTAGTCTTCAAGAGGACATACAATTCAATAAAAACTACCAGGAACTTCCTATTTTTCTCTCAAGCCAGTCAACTGAAAAACTAAAAGCCACAACTGTAGTCTCCATAGCACAAATAGAACATTCCAGGTTGGGATCATATACATTTCACATCATACAGTATTTATCAGACTTTCGAGGGAAAATGTCCATGATTAATCTTATTAAAGTTAAAATTCCTCCTGTATTCTTTCTTACAGATAGAATTCATTGCTGTTTATGCCAATGAGTATGTAGGGTACAAATAGTCAATGTAGTATTGAAATTTAGACTAATTTGCTATCTAGTTAAGTCTGGAGAGGGATTTACTGAACATTTGATCTGGATCTGTGGTCATTTGTTGCAACATAAGGATTATTCACTTCTGATCTTGCCATACTTTTTATTTTTGCAAAACACAAAACAACTCCTGTTATGGGTACATGTTGATAAGGAACAATTCTTTTAATCCCTTTTCCAAATACAGATCCATTGTCTTGGCAATGAAGTTGGAGCAGACGCTTGGGAGCATCTTCTGGTAACAATTCGATGTCCATTTTTGGCCCTGTCTGCTACTGTCAATAACCCGGAACACCTAACAGAGTGCGTGTGGAATTTTATTGCCCTCAGGAGCGTATCTAAATTAGATATGAGCTGTTTCAGATAGAGAAGTCAATTAGAATTGGAAAGACAACTGATTTTGAGTTACAGTGTTACACGTATTATGCCACCTTCACTCCCCAACTGACACAAAACAATACTGTAATTCTTAACTTTGTAATGAGACCACACACTTCTTATTCCTTCAGACCCTGTAACTGAGCTGTGCAGAGAAATTCAGGAGGCTTTTACATCTATTTGATTTGCCAAAGAACACTTATCCATCATCAGTCAGAGAAAACACCTGCGATAGACAGATAGACAGATAGATAGACAGATAGATAGATAGATAGATAGATAGATAGATAGATAGATAGATAGATAGATAGATA
>JAWWMP010029790.1:0-30787 GCA_035047865.1 Dendrocincla tyrannina
GGATCCAGGGGCAGCCACAGCTTCTCTGCCCAACCTGTGCCAGGGCCTGCCCACCCTCCCAGGGAAGAATTTCTTCCTAGTATCTAATCTAAATTTTAATGCCCCTTGAAGCCAAAACAAGACAATTTTTAATTATGCCCCTCAGCTGCACTTTGACACGTGGCAACTAGTTTTAGTGACACATATAAATACATCTAAAAACTGCAGTGCTGTGATTTTTGGTCCTCCAGCCACTTCAAACACATAAACCACATTGTGCAATGGTTTTGTGTTTCTGCAAGAGCCATTTAAACCCCAGACTGGAAGTTTTGTTTTCTGACAAAGTCATTTAGAAACCGGACAGAGTGACCTAAGTTCTTGAAAAAAACCCAAGAGATCTGGGGAAAACATCCTGTGCTGAGGATAATTGTGTGAGGATAATGCACGGTCAGCTCTGTCTTGGGGGTGAAAACAAGTCTCTCAAGAGAAATCTTAAGCCTTTAACACCAGCTGTCATCTTTTGCTCTATAAGCTGGTGAGACTCTCTAACAAGACAAATCATTGGCTTCCAACTACACTGAATGTAGTAGTTAATTAATGTTGATGCTGCCATTACTGATAAAATGCAATTACTGAGCCAAAAGGGAACAAGGGGAGCCACCCCAGGTCCAGCCTGTAGTTCTGCAGAGCTCCTCAAACATTCACCTGGAGGACCTGGGCTTGCACCGAGTCCAGGAGGAGGTAAGACTTTGAAGAATGGCTTCTCACTGCCAGAGGGTAAGGTTAGATGGATATCAGGAAAGAATCCTTCTCCCTGAGGTTATTCCATGGATGCCCCATCCCTGGAAGTGTCCAAGGCCAGGCTGGACAAGGCTTGGAGCAACCTGGGCTAGTGGAAGGTGTCCCTGTCCATGGCAGGGGGTGGAAGGAGATGAGGTTTAAGGTCCCTCCCAACCCAAACCATTCTGTGATTCGATGAAGTAGAATCTGCAGAACCTGGAAGTTAAACCTGCATTTAAATGTTGCTGTCCCACCAGTCACTCCTGGATGGAGACAGCTCCACATCATATGGTGCTGCTGCCACTGGAAGCACACGGAGCATTTTCCAAACGCATCCGGCAATCAGAAACCCTCTCAAAGCCTTCTGCAGAGAGCTAAACTCCTCTCTGCCAGGCCAATAATCTGAGGGGGTATTAGAGAAAGCAGGAAGGTGTTTACCTTGATACTGAGAAATGGGCTCCTGTAGAGCGTTTTCCGGGATGGATCCGGGTAGGGGCTCTTTGTGGCGGTGCTTGTCATCCTGCCAGGCCTGCCAAGAGAATTCAGCACAATGTTCAGTTGCTCTGCTTCAATTGCCCTTGCTCAGCACGGCAAGATGTTGTCGTGCTCTGCAAACACCCACACAACAGGCACAAGAAACTACCAATTATTCCTGGCTTTCATTTTTCTCGGAGCATTTTGCTTCTGCACAGCGACAAAGCAGCCTGCAAAACACTAATCACCAGGAGGCCTGAGAGGTTAAATATTGGTCCATAGAATCAAGGGCAATATTGTACAAACATTTCCTGGGATAATTTGACATCCTTATCGATGACCTGGGTGATGGGGTAGAGTGCAGATGGCAGCAGATAAAAGACTGGGAGGAGCAACTGGCAAAGCTGATGGTTGTGCTGCCATCCAGAGGGACCTGAACAGGCTGGAGAAATGAGGATTCAGTGATCTCAGTGGGCTGGAGAAATGGGCAACCAGAGAGATCTCAAAGGGATGGAGAAATGGGGATTGAGTGATCTCAGTGGGCTGCAGAAATGGGCAACCAGAGAGATCTCAGTGGGCTGGAGAAAAGAGCAGTGATGGATGCAAATGGGCTGGAGAAATGGGCACCTAAATTTAACAATGCAAAGAAATCCGTGGGAAGCCCCCACTCCCCTTCCTGCACGGCTGACCTCCTTCCCTTCTCCCTGGACCCTCAGTCCCCCCTCTCTGAGTGATCTGTGATGTCTTTGTTGGGGTTTTAGTACCCAGGCTTCCTGCTCAGGAAACTGCATTGTTTGGAGGCACGTTAAACCCATTAGGCTTTAAATTCAGCCCACTCTAATAGATGTTTTCATCTCTGCAAGCGCCAAGGCAAATGGGGTGAAAGGCTTTCCATTATTATTTTGTGTAATTCTATTTCCCCCATGATGAGAAGCAAAGGAGCGAGGGCTGTAGCCTCAAACAAATTAACAAATGCAGGGGGTGATGAAAATTCTAGCAGGAGGAGACTGTCTTAACTGTGGTGTTTATAAACCCTTAAGCACAGTGCACAGGAGAGGTAAATTCCAGAGGGAAACTGCTCATCCCTGAGTTACGAGCTCCACAGCATCCTCTGCAAAAAGCAATTGCTGCCCTCAGCCCCATTTCAAGAGATATTGCTGCAACAAAATGCAGGGTGGGATCAATAAAGCAGATTTGATCGTAAATTAAAGGAGCCATGAAAAGCTGCCCTGAACCTCTGGAGGGTCTGGCAGTGCTGGAGCAAAAGGATCTGCCTGTTTCCAGAGCATGGGGTCTGGTATCCCCACTGGATATCAGGGTCTGATATCCTGCAGTGCTGGTATGAGTTATTTACAGCCTCTGAGTTTGCTGCTGGAGCCTCTCGAAAGCTCAGGGGTGACATAGTGGGAAGAAAACAGGTGGAAACCCAAAGGGAGGAAGCCAAAAGGAGCCTAAGCCTGGATTTCTAGGGATGGGCATGTTCATGGAACTGGAAACCACTGTAGCCTTAATGCCCTGGTTAACTATGTTATTGTCTTTGCCAGCCCTTCTCACCAAAGATCCATTCAGTCAGACCTGCAAACCACAAATCCCATGGCGTGCAGGAGGATTTTGGTCCTCCTGCCCATCCTTTGCAGGCCCTGCTTTAAATGTGTGCATCCTTTAACCCTTCAGGAGCTGCAGCACCTGGGGTTAGTCCAAGCTTTTCCCTAGACAGTTTTCAGAGTCTTCTTGGGATAAGAAAATGTGCCAGTAGAAATGTTTCCACTAATCCCTGCCCAAGCAGGGAGTAAAAGCCCCTCACCCTTTGCAGTGCACCAGAATGCCCCCAAATTTCCCACATTGCTATCAAGGACCTCGGCTCCTCTTTCCCCAGGGATGTCCTTTGCATTAAGGACAACCTGCTCCATCTGGCAGCTGCCAAGGATGCAGAGCCATGTGTGGCTCCATCCCACCACCCACACCTTCACCTCACCTCCACCCAGGTGTCCTGATTCCAGTGTTACCTGTGGAAGAGGGAAAATTTCCCAAAATTTCTGAGGGGAAATGCTCAGCAGGGATCTCAAATGCTGCAGAGGTTTGCCAGCAGCCCAGCAGGAGGACAAACCTATCAGATCCCATCCATCCACAACACTCCTTGAAGAATAGGAGGAGGAAACAGAAAGGTACTTTGAACCAGCACAACGGACAAGGAGCAAAGCAACGAAAAGGCAGATAAGACCTAACTGATTTAAAAAACCCAGCAGCACTCAAAGGTCAGTCTGGTGGTTGTTCCCTTCACTGGGACGAGCCCAGCTGTGGCAGCATCCTCTGGGGATGGCACTGCCTTGGCAAAAGCCACGTTCTTCTCCATCTCTGGATGGAAAGAAGGATTATTTTCATTTAATGCAATTTCTCCCAGGTGAGTTCAACAGGTCTGACTGAATCTGCTCCTCTGCAGGAAGGAGGCAGGATAGGATTAGTGTTGTAGGCTGGCACAGCAGGGGAAGGAGGGACAGGAGGGACGAGACAGCAAATCCCCGAAGATATCCCCACGTCAGGGGAAGGAGAGAGAAGAAAGAGCAGAACCAAGGGGGCTGGGGAGGACACACCTGCTCTGGTGGTTTAGTTTTCTTTGTTTTGGTCTAAGCCTTCCCGGGTAACAGCATCATAAACAAGGAAGCATTCCACACCATTCCTTTATGGAATCAGGTGTATAACAGACGAGGAGGGGAGGTTCTTTTTATTGCTCTCTTCGTTTCGGGTGCTTAGAGGACAGCAGGTCTCAGTGTGTTGGCTTCACTCTTATGTAAATGAGCTGAGGTCTATCGGAGAGCTGGTGTTGCAGTCCCACGGAGGTGGAGGAACTGCTTTCTTGAGGGAAATCAGTGAGTTTATTGTGTTAGTTGCTTTATTGAGCTATTCCCTGAGTTTTGTGAGGGTGTATATCTGTTTTGTTTTATTTTTACCAGTTTTTTTCCTTTTATCCCTTTCCCCTTTCCCCTTTTCGGGATTCTTGTTCTGTATATTCATAGTGTTTGATTGCATACAACTGTAATATACATATATATTATATATAATATATAGACATATAGACATATAATATATATACATAAAATATATATATTTTATATATATCTATATTTGCTACATATTTTCCTTTGGTACCTTTTTGCCTTCTCTCTCGGGAGGGGGGTGTCTGTGTGGCCGGCGCTGGGTTATGCAGGGAGCCACCCCAAACCTCCAATCCTGCCTGTCCCTCGGACCCTACAGCACCCACTTCCCACCCTGGGCTCCAGAGCAACCTACTGCCCCCCTCTGTGCCTCAGCTGCCCCTGAACACATGCCAGGGGAGGTGCCACAGCAGCACCTCCATCCTCCATGGATGGCAAGCAGAGATAACACAGTGGCACCTGCACCCCCTCCCACCTCTCACAGAAGAGCTGAGTGCTCCCTCAGAGCATCTTCATCCTCCCAACACTTTGCTCTCCATCCTTCTTTCCCCTTCTTGACCACAACAGGTGAAGCCCCACAGCGAAGCCACTGCCCCCAGTGTTTGGGCACTGCTCCCCCATGCACAGGGCAGGGGTGTTACCCCAGCCCAGCCAAACACTGCTCTCTCAGAGCTCTCAATGGTGCCTTTCACCTTTTCTCCCCCAAATCACAGGAGCATGAAACTCATTTGTTAAGGAGACACAGACAGAGAGAGTCTGGGGCAGGGTGGGACACAGGGTGACAGGCAGGGGTGGCAGGGTCTGTGCCAGCGAGTGGTGGCACTGACTCTGACACACAGCCCTTTGAAACCAGCACTGCACCCTGATGGGGCAGAAAATTTCTTCCTTGTACACCTGCAAGGGAGCTCTCAAGTGAAATTGCTTCTCCCATAAAACAAAGAGGGACTTTCTGCGCCCAACTGGTGTGTGTAGGAGCCTGGGGGGGTGCACAGCTGGCCAGGTTTCACCAGGGGTCACCTCTGATGTTGGGAGTGCAAGGGGCTTGGTGGCAGCTACCACGTACCTATGGGCTGTACTCATACACAAGGGAAGGTGATGGATGGATGGTTCTTCACACAGCAAAGGTGCCTGATGCTGCAGATCCATCAGCTGGTATTACTCCATCAGCTATAGGTGAAGGATTTGTCCTCAAACCTTGTTTTCTCCCCACTTCTGTCTCGGGTCACTGCATCCTTCAGAAAGGCAGAGCCTGGCACGACAGACCCTGGGTGTAGTGGGCACAAGGAGCTCAGCTTGGAGGGGCAGCAGCTCAGTCCCACACCAAATGATGCCATAAAATATTTCCATTTTTTCCAGCCCTGCTTGCCTGACATCTCCTCTCTGCTCCCAGGGACCAGTAAAGTGGCAGAGCAGCGAGCTACGACTCTGGGGAATAACCCTCCTCTGTACTGTGCCTGGGAACAGAATCACAGGTGGGTTGGGTTGGGTGGGGAGGGAACTTAAACCTCATCTCATCCCACCCCCTGCCACAGGCAGGGACACCTTCCACAAGCCCAGGCTGCTCCAACCTGACCTTGGCCACTTCCAGGGATCCAGGGGCAGCCACAGCTTCTCTGGGCACCCTGTGCCAGGGCCTGCCCACCCTCCCAGGGAAGGATTCCTTCCCAATATCCCATCTTATCCCTGCCCTCTGGCCATGGGAAGCCACTGCCCCTTGCCCTGTCCCTCCATGCTGATATCTGAGACAATCTCCTCAACCTTTGCAGCGCAGATTAAGATGCTCCACTTGTCTCCACGCTGCCCTTTCCTTAACACCAGGGCAGCAGAAATCCACCCAAACCTCTCCCAGCTTCTCTGGGACCCGCACAATGGTCCTGGCTGCCACAGCAGGGGACTGGGCTCGGTGCCACCAGCATCCTATCCCATTCCCAAGGACATAAATCTATTCAACGTCTTTATTAATGGCAGCTCCTCTGAGCTGAGCAAGGAAAAGCACCCGCTGGGCTCAGCGGAGCACGAGTAAATAACACCGAATGTAACACAGCAAATTAAATCCCAGCAGGGGAGTCGAAATGCCAGCAAATACTCCCCAATCTGTCTTCCTTCTGCGGGATAATTTTCATTCAGTGGCAGTAAAACTGGGATGGCGTCAGTTTGTGCATTTATGAGTGTGCCTGTGTTAAAGGGGAAGCTGGTTCGGAAATGTGGGGGCACAGATGCCTTTTAATACAGCAGGAGGAAAAGACAGTGGATACACATCACGCCCTCCCTGGAGAAAAGATCGAGGGAGGAAGAAAGGGATGCAGAGATGTGCGCAAAAAGCTCTTTCTATCTTGTACCAACTGGCAAAAAGAAAGTGAAAATGAGATTAGCCCAGCTCAGTAACTCTCTGTAAGGAGCAATGGGGCGTGGGACACACCCCAGAAACCTTACAAGAAGTTAGACAGAAAGAAAGATATTACTATAAGTTAAAAGAGTAGAAGAAAGAGGAAAATTGGTGTTGAAACCCATGGCATGAAACGAGAGGCAATGAGGAAGAAGTACCAGCCCTGCTCTGGCACAGGGCATGACTGGTTGCCCCCCAGAGGTCCATGCCATCCCTGACCCTTGTGACTTGGGAAGGATGAAACCCTCCTCCCCATTGCTGTGACGAGGTCTCACAGAGCTCCCTGCCCTCCTTGGCACACCCTGCCAGATGCAGGAGCCCCTCTTGGAAGGGTCCTCATGTGCTCCAGCACTGCAAGATCTCATGAAGGAGCTGGAGCTTACCTGGAGGTACCAAAACAGAGATGGGACCTCTCACACCATCCCCTGGGGATGGGGCAGCCACAGCTTCTCTGCCCAACCTGTGCCAGCCTCATAGCCAGCAATTCCTTCCCAATATCCCATCCTGTCCTGCCCTCTGTCCCCAGTCCCTCTCCAGCTCCCCTGGAGCCCCTTTAGGCACTGCAAGGGGCTCTCAGGTCTCTCCAGACCCTTCCCTTCTCCAGGTGAACCCCCCAGCTCTCCCAGCCTGGCTCCAGAGCAGAGGGGCTCCAGCCCTGCAGCATCTCCAGTCCCTCCTCTGGACTCTCCATCAGCTCCAGGTCCTCGTGCTGTTGTTCCCAGGGCTGGGGGCAGCTCTGCAAGGGGATCTCACCTGGGGGTCAGAGCGGCAGCATCCCCTCCTGCCCTGCTGTGGGACCAGCTCAGGGCACAGAGGGGTCGTGGAGTCCCAGAGCATATGGCTGAGACATGCCCATCTTTTCATCCATCAGCACCACCAAACCCTTCTCCACAGGGCTGCTCTGCTTCCATTCCTGCATCCTTGCAAGGCAGACCCATCACACGGGCTGGGCTGGGCTTTCCCTTCCAGAGGGTAAAGCCCCCCAAAGCAGCCATGGCAGAGGGAAGGAATGACAGAGGTTCCAGCTGAGGGAGGTGTTGTGCAGTTACATAACCAGCCAGCCTGGGAATTGCATCATTTCACAAATCACTTGCTCAGTTTTGTTTTCAAACACTTCCCAGGGCTCAGGAGCCATCAGGCTCTGCTCCCATCCCGAGATCCCCTACTCACAGTGTTACTCCTGCTGCTTCCCCAGCTTTCATGGGATGCATCCCATCCTGTGCACAAGCAGCATCCCATTAAACCTCCTGCCCTTGTTCCTCCCCTTGTGACCTCTGGGTTTGTTTGTGCTGGCAGTTGTGCTGTGTCTGAGAGCAGCTCAGCTCAAGGATGTGTAAGACATTTGCCAGAGCTGGATCTCACGGCTTTGCAAGTTTTACTCCTCCTCTGTGAGGTTTCATGCAGTATATTGAATAAAAAAGTCAGCTCTCTCCTCTGGATCGTGCCAGATGCTGAACATACTCCTGATGGGGACGGACAGATGTGGTGAGTACTACAGAAAAGCCCTGTCTTGTGTCCTCAGTGGGGATTTTCTATTTTAGCAACACCTCCTGTGTGTTTGGCAGGGAATTAGTCCCTGCTTCAAGCAGCTGAAAACCCTTAGGAAGGAGTTAAAATGATGAATGAGGTATAAAGAGTCCATTCCCCAGCAGGGAATGCCTTTTCAGAGGCTGCAGACAGTGCTTGGCTCTACGGCCAAACACCTGCCAATATAAGTCTCATCCAAAACCACGGTTTTCCTGATTTGGGGTTTCATCCACCACAAATAACTTCCTGATATCTTCCCTTCCTCTAGACTTTCCTGCTGCTTGGACAGGAGTGAAAATTGGGGAAAATGCAGAATTTTTGCTGAGTCCTTCTCAAGAGTTTTAAGACTTGGCAGTGCACGGAGCAGCTGGAGGAAACAGGCAGGGCCAGAGTGGCTCCAGAGAGCGACAGAGGCAGCCACACTCCAGCGAGGAAAACTCACTTTTAGAAGGAGAAGCTTTTGCAAAATGAAGAGCAGGAGCCACTGCAAAAGCCTCGTGCCTTGAACACACAGCCCGAGTGAAAACCCCAACAGCTCCGTGGAGCTGAGGCTTCCTGGAGCAATCCAAAAGTTGTTTGCTATGCATTATCTATAATTTCATGTGCTTCTCCCATTATTGAATATTAATGGACTGCAAAGTCATCGGGATCATGGAGGGATGTTGCTTCTTTTCTTTCTGCTGCCAGGTTTTTCACACCCTTTGGAAGAGGCACCTCCTGCTCACCCTGAGACAGATTCTAGCCTGGCACATTCAGACGGGTCATGAAAGTCCAGTGAAAATGGAGATTATTTTCTGGAAGTCCCCAGGCCTGCAGCTGGAGCCACATCTGGCCCCAGCCAAGCTGCCTGACAGCAACAAGCCCTTTCCTGCCTCCCTGGGAGAGATCTTGTCCCGGGGTTTCTCCAGCCATCCGTTCGCTATCAGTTTCCCCCCCATGACATTTCAGAGCCTTGTGGTGTTTGAATCGTGTTTCAAACCAAAAATTCCCCTCATTCCCTGCTGTGTCTTACACGCTGCCTCCAGTTCTTTGGAAAAGGGACATTTCCAAAGCCTGGGGGCTAATGGCAGGTCCTGAGATGGGTAATGAAGCTCCCAAGCCATCCCTCAAATCCACATTTAGCCAACCCATGGCTCAAAACACTGATAGTTTCATCCACCTCAAGCCTGGGCACACACAGTGGGTTCAGGATAAGATGGGATGTGCTGCTGAGCTGCAGCACGGGGCTCGCCAACATCCCCAGTGAACCACTGGCACCCAACTGGGAGCCAGGAAACGCAAAGAAAGAGAGGTTGGCATCTATTTTTGACCAGACCAAGGCCCCACAGAGGCAGCAGCTCAGCCTTGAGCCCCGGGGCTGCGCCCAGGTTCAACCCACAGCCCTGTAACAAAGAAAGGGATGCTCCTCAGGTGGGCTCTGGGCTGCTGGAGATTCCCTGCACAGCAGCGCAAAGGCTTCCATTCCTTTTCCCCTGGCGTTAACCCTTTCCTGCTCCCTGCTCCCAAATTGCTCAGAGCCAGCAGGTCACAGCATCTTTGTGGAACCACCAGAGGGATCCTGCTCGGGAGCGCTGGGAAATGGGAAGGTGCACTCTGAGGTCCCTGCAGACCCCAAACATCCCATGAATTTATGGATCGGTTCCCCTCCCCAGCAATGAAGCCGGGGCTTGGCCAGGGTGCCCCAGGTCCGTGCCCACCTGGCATCTCCATAGGAAGCGGGATGGAAAGAGGTGTTGCCATAAGACAAGAAGTAAAACTGCAAGAGAAACGCACCGCGGCAGCCTCAGGCATTGGGAAAACTGGGAAAACTCCCTGCGAAGGGAGAAATAAGTGGAGCTGTCTCACTGGGAAAAACAAAACAAACCAAAAGAAAACAAAACAAACTTAAATAAATAAGCACAGAGAGGAAGCGACAAAACACGTGCAGAAAGCCGGCAGGGAACGGGCGTGTGTCACTCCTTGTTTTTTCCCCTTCACTTTCTAAGTTGCTGGGAAAATCCAGCTCCCGAGCCAAAGGGGTTGGAGGAGCCTTGCAAAACAAGCCTGGGAAGCGCAGCTTGAGAAACTTCACCTTTCCCAAACCCTGAAGCCGGGAGGCAGCCCCGGGAGGAGCCGGGTACCAAAGCGCTCCTCAGCATCCCCTCGCAGCGGGCAGGTGCTGCCATACTCACAATTCCAGGACCCTGCTGATCCCGATCCCGATCCCGATCCCAGCTCAGAGCTCTCCTCTGCCAGCAGCTGCTGGGACCATTCACTTTTCCTCCTCCTCGGGCTGGAGGTGGGGATGGGTGTGTGGAGGTGGGGCTTCGCCTGCAACCTCAAAAACCGGAGCGCAATTGGAATAAAACTTTTGCAATCGCTTTCCAAAGGATTTCTTTTATTTTTTTGTTTGTTTTGCCTTCTCGTGGAGCTGCAGTCCCACCCCTGCGGTTTGCTGATCCAGGGCTTTGGGAGCTGCTTGCACAGCCCCAGTCCAAACTGGTCTTGGTTTCCTCTCCATCCCCCCCGTTCCAGTCCCCATCGCCTCCCCTCGAGGGTCCCGTTCCTCCGCTTCATTCTCCTCGCATTCACTTTCTTATTCAGTTCGCTTTATCTGCCTTTCTTTCGGTAAATTTTGAAGCTGTGGTGTAATCCTGGGATCTGTGAAAGGGAAACTTTGTTTATCTAACCCCGAGGTATTTTATGTCTCGCTAAGTGTCCCCAGGACTCTCTTGCTCTGAGCGCTAAAGCGTTTCCAGAGGAAAATCGGAGTTAACCAACAGGTGACCCCCCTTAAAGCTGCAAAGAAAGCAAGAATTCCTCCCTTTGGGATTCTTCTGGTGCCTTTGGATGTCTGGGTTGCATGTGGAAATGTGACTTGTGTGTGCCCACAGTGCCATGGATGGAGCTGTCCCTGTCCCTGGGATGTCATAAAATCAGGGGAGGGTTTGGATTTGGAGGGACTTCAGAGCTCACCCAGTTCCATCCCTGTTCCAGAGGCAGGGTCACCTTCCACCAGCCCTTCCCAGGGATCCCGAGCAGGATCCCACTGGTGGTTCCGTGAAGCTGCTGTGACCTGATCAATCTGGGAGCAGGAAAGGTGGGAAACCTTTGTTTTGCTGTGCAGGGAATCTTCCAACAACATCCCGGAGATCAGGGCTGTATCACTTGCTTTGTTATTCACATTTGCTGCTCCAGACAGATTTGGGATTAACCTGGGCACGATCCCCAAGTTCTGCCTGATCTGGATGGGTCTGGGAGCAGTAGGCTTCTTGTTTCCTGCTGGGTCCTGCAAATGCTGGAGCTGGTGTGCCCCTTAAAGCTTTTAGAGGTGGGCATATTCCCTTGGGAATCAGCTGTGGGACCAGCCTGTCCTTCCTGAAACCCGGATTCGTAAGTTTGAGGTGACATGAAATGCTGTAAGAAGGCTGGGAGAATCAATCCTTTTCCAGTGTGAAGCCATTCCCCCTGTCCTGTCCCTTCAGGTCCTTGTCCCAAGTCCCTCTCCAGCTCTCCTGGAACCCCTTTAGGTACTGGAAGAGGCTCTCAGGTCTCCCTGGAGCCTTCTCTTCTCCAGGATGGACACCCCCAACTCTCCCAGGGCCACCCTGAACATCGGTGTCTCCTCTGCAAACAGATGCACAAACACAGCTGAGTTTGCCAGGGCAAATTCCCACTTGGAATTCAAGAAGTTGCAGCTTGGAGACCAGGACAGTCACACCCGAGGGGAATATAAGGTGCTGAGGGAGATGGAGAGCCCTTAGATGAGATCTCCGTTCTCTTTTCATCCCAAAAGCCACAACGGGCTCTGAGATAAAATCTCCAAGCAGGGTATTTCCCAGCTCAGGGTCATGGTGCAGCAGGAGCACCTGGAATTGCCTTTTGGGCTCTGATGGATGGGGCGACCAACAGGACATGCTGGGCAGAGGGATTTGATGTTTCCAAAGGGAAGATTATCTACTTCCCGTGCATGAGTTCATTAAGTAATAATTAAACAATGGCTTTATTCACTCTATCAGCAGAGAAACATTTTGCTGAGCAGGAGGCAGCCAAACCAGCGTGTCCCAATGCCCTCTGTGCCCAAGTGACCCTGAACTGTCCTCCCGAGCAGGGCTGCACCAGCCAGATAATGCATTGCAGGGAAAATAAACATTATCAGCTCTCATTGGCTCTGTGGTGTCTCAGGAAGGCATTATTAGGTTGAAACCCCATATTATTAATATTTTACAGCTGCAGAGCTCCTTTCTTTCCAGGGAGGTTGTGTGGTCAGGCACAGGCAATCCTGGGGGAACCAGAAAACCACCAAACATTGCTAGTCTGGGGGTGGGAGGTCAGAGTTCCTTGGGAGGAGGAGGAAACTGGCCAGCTGCAGGGGAGCAGAGGAGCATGAGACACAACACCCAAAATGTCCAGGACGAGGGGAGTCCTCACCCCTCATGCCCAGAGAGCAGCTGGGAACGGTGGACACCCCTTCCAGCAGGAATATGACGCTGGGATATTGCATGAAGGAAGAGCACCATCTATTGACTCCTTCCCCCCAGCACCTCCTTTGGGGCTGCTCTGAGCTGGCACAGCTGCAAGTCCTGCTCCGTGCCAGGTCCAGGGTGTTGGCCAGAGCATCCTTATCCCGCTGGTCCAAGGTGGCTCCTCGATGTCCCATTGCATCCCCATGGTCTCCCCAAAAGCTGCTCGTGCATTCGAGGCCAGGTTGGATGGGGCTTGGAGCAACCTGATCTAGTGCAAGGTGTCCCTGCCCACGTCGGGGGGTGGAACGAGATGAACTTTAAAATCCCTCGGACCCAAACCATCCTGTGGTTCTAAAAAGCCCATGAACTGCTCGGAAGGGATGTGTTTCTCCTGCTGCTGTAACCTCCTGTCTCCCGGAGCCATCTCCTGCCCGCTGCTGCCACTTTCTGGCCAAAGCTTTCCTGCGGCTCTTTCAGCTTTTAGATCGTTTCAAGACCTTCAAATATTTGGACATGCAGACCCTGAGTGAGTGAAAAGGATAATTCTTATTAAAAACCAAGCATTCCAAAAGTCCTGGTGACTAAAACCTGAGTGGGTGACACGAAGTGCTCAGCCAGGTGTGGGGTGTGAAATCCTCTGGAGGATGTGGAGGGAGGAGTATTCCTTGGAACACTTAAAAGCAGTTGGCAGGAAATCATAGCAGCACTTATCTTGGGCAGGGATTACAAAATCTCACCCGTCTGAGCTTAGGGATGTTCACAGATGAATAAATTGAGACTCCCAGCCTGGAAAAGGCCTCATTAGGTAACCCATATTTTCCCAGGTTCTGCTGCTTACTCCAGTTCTGCTCTTAGTCCAAGACTAAAAGTGGGATTGCAAAGGAGCAGCTCAGTGCCCTGCATGGGAAATGGGACACCTCTCCACTTGGGGGGTGAGACTGATCCTTTTCTACATGTGGGGTTAGAAAAAAATGCATTAGGGCTGAGATTTTCCATCTGGGCTCTGCTGACGTCTCGCAGAGAGCTGGCCAAACGCTGGGATGCAATTGTTTGGAATTCTGCAGAAACTCTTTGCAGAGCTGAGATTCAAACTGGGTGGCTGGAGGCCACTGGTGGTAATGAGCTTTTATAGGGGTTTGGGGCTGCTTTCTCAGTCCCTGCCCCAATCCTGCCTTTTATTGGGTGTAGGAGCTGCACTGAGAGGTGTTGGCAGCCCTGGCAGGGATGCCGGTGCTGAAGCCCAGAAGAGGAAAACCAAAACAGGCTGAACTCATTGTTTCTTTTCCTGTGCTCAACCAGAGGGCTTTCCTTCCTGTCCTGAAGAAAGACAAATCTCATGGGCTGTGCAGGCACAGTGAGAAGAATCCTCATTATTCTGCTGCTGAGTGTCATCCCAGAATTCTTCTACAGCAGCGGAGCAGGAAAAATTTGAGGTGGATATTTAAGTGGAATTTCAATCCTTATGAACAGACAGTGCTGCAGAGACAGGCAGGGGGGCAAATTGCTGCAGGGCCAGGGTTCAACATCTGCAGCAACAGCTGTGAAGGGGTCGGGAGAAATCCTGCTCTGGGTAAGGAGGAGGAAAGGAAAAGGAAGAGAAAAAGTACAACTTTCCCCCATTCTGTTCTTGTGAAACTGCCAGCCCAGTCCCTTGGTGTCAGTATTGACAGCAGCTGCAGCACCTGCAAGCTGTGAGATGTCTTCAGGCTCAGAAAACCTTTCAAAATATGAGGATGGTTTTCAGGAATCGCACAGAAGGAATAATTTCTCCTGAAGGATGTGCTTTGACTTGACAACCTTCCAGCTGGGGATTAACGCTGAGGCTGCCTGAGCTCAGAGCATTTCTGTGGCTGCAAAATTGCACCAGATGCACTTTTGGGAAGCTCTGAGTCAATTAATGCACTTCACCCCTCGGGAATGTGGGGTCAGAGGCTGTGACTTAGGGACAGAGGCCACTGTGCCCTTTGGGATTCAGTTTTTAAAAAAAGACAGCTGGAAAAAAAAAATTCAGCTAAAAAACCGAATCCAGACATCCAGCCCTTGCTGCATCTGCTGGGAGGTAATTAGGAGTCCTCAGGGCAGTGTTCTACCCTGGCACAGGTTGGGCAGAGAAGCTGGGGCTGCCCCTGGATCCCTGGAAGTGTGCAAGGCCAGGTTGGGGCAGCCTGGGATGGTGGGAGGTGTCCCTGCCCATGGCAGGGAGTAGGATGAAATGAGATTTAAAGGTCCCTTCCAACCCAAACCATTGTGGGATCTATGAAATAATATTTATAATAATGTTCATTCAGAGCACAGAGTAGCTTTCTAAGGGTACTATTAAAAGATATGTTTCCTTTATGCCTGAAATTGTGCATAAATAGACCTCATTCCACAGACATTTTGATTAAGGGGTATAAGATACCCCAATGACAGGATTTGCAAAGCACGAGGCAAACTGAAATATCATTTTAATCTTACACAATATTTTGACTTGCCACCTACAGAACATTTAATTAGACAGGCATTCCAGGCTGGGTCATCCTTTTCCTGCCTGCATTTGGAATTGCTTTGGAGAGGAAACTGAGGAATGGGCCAGCTGATGAAATCCTGCATTCTGGCAACATCAAGCAGAGAAAATGCCATTGAATGATCACCACTCACTAGGAAATCTGGAGGTTGTGCTTTATAAAGTTCCCTGGAGGCTGAATAGTTGCTTGTAGATCATTTTGAACTGCAAACATATTGTGTGAATGTAGTGATTTCTTTCCCCTGGGAGAAGTTTCTCCTGGGTGCTACAGCCAATTAAAAGGAGTTTTCAGCTTTCTATATATCCGCAGATGTCTAAAAATGAGGATTCAGGTGAAAAATATCCATAGGTTTTTATAGGTCCTAAAAGTAATTTAAGACTTCCTGTAATTTGTGCATTTTTTTGCTAAAGAAAACCTGACTTATCATCATAATATTCCAAAATTAGAAGGTCAAAATGAATGGATTTGTGATGCCTACAGAGGACATCAGGAAAGGATCATCTGCCTTTGGGATTTCAGTCGGCACTAAATTGAATAAGGAGCTCCTTTGTTTGTTCTCCCGGGTGCTTCAGTAAAAAACAAACAAAAAACCCAAATCAGCACCAAAGGAAATAAACCCGGGATGTGTCAGATTCTGGAGGACAGAAATTGGGAAATCACAGGATTTCCACATCAAAAAATAAGGCTTTTCCATTATTTTCTTAACAGGAAAAAAGTTTCTAGTTTTAATATTATAATTTATTTTTTTTAAACGCTCAGATTTCTGCCAAAATTGCTGCCCCTGGATCCCTGGAAGTGTCCAAGGCCAGGTTGGAGCATCCTGGGCTGGTGGGAGGTGTCCCTGCCCATGGCAGGGGGTGGCACTTGGATAAGTTTTAAGGTCCCTTCCAACCCAAACCATTCCACGGCTTTATATCATAAAGATCCCTTAATTTGGGGTGGGGATGGTGGGAAGAAAAGCAAACAACCAGGACTTAATCCGTGTCTGTCACTCGCCTTTTGAGGAGCCTGGGTCACTTCTTTTCTTCAATTGTCACCTGCCCAGTGGCTTCTTTGGGCGTTTGAACCGAACCCTGCTTTGTTCCTGGTTTAAAACTACAGATGGCAGCACCATCCTGTGTCTTGCCTGGAACAACCCATCCAAACCTGGGTTAAAAAAGCAACCAAACCAAAAATCAACCAGCAGAAAAATGAATTTGTAGAAAAACAGGGCAGGAGCAAAGGCCGAGGGCTGAGTCCTGCACTTGGGTCATCACAACCTTCTGCAGATCTCTGTGCAGGAGCAGCTGAGGGAGCTGGGAAGGCTCATCCTGGGGAAAAGGAGGCTCAGGGGGCACCTTCTCCAAGTCCCTGTTCCCAGGGAACAAGTGGGTGATGCTGAGAGCAAGGAAAACCCAAACCAGCCCAGAGGTGCCAGGTGATACCAAGTGTCAGCTACAAAGAGAGAGACCAAACCAGGCTCTGGGATAAAAAACAATCCCTTTTTACACCTTTTGCACTTGCAGCTCTCAGTTGGTGCCATGAAACGCTGCCTGCAAAGAATTAGTTGAGATTGAATAGATGCTTGATTATAAGAGAATAGATTTTTCATTGTCTTGTTATTTAGCTGAGATACTCTGAGAGTATCTTTCGTGTTAATGCTGTGTCAGATTAAGCCCGGGAGTGGATGATAAAGAATGAAGTTACAAGTTGATATTTCAGTTCTGGGCTGACTTTTTGTATAGTTTTCAATTGCTTGCACAGATAAAATACTTGAAAACTCAGGTGCTTCTTTATCTGTCCCTCATCAGCTTAAAAAAAATCCCAACCTTGTTAATTCATGTGTATGTGGAATTTTTTTTGCCATAATATTACAAAACCCCCACAGTTATCTTTTTATAAAACTCAGTAATAAAAGTGCTTTGAGGGATATTAATTTGATGAGAAATTACAAGCTGGACTGGCAAGCAGCTTTTTGTTCAAACAATATGTAGAAGAGTCTTTGTTCTTGAGGTATTAAAATGCAAATGTTGTTAGCAAGAGTGTACTGGTGTCATAAAAAGAAAATCATTATTTCAAGACTGATTATTACTTTAAAGTTATGAGAAATTTCCGAGCTCTTCAGATGCTTTTTCTCAGTAAGGGAAGATGACCTGTGCATTGTTCCAACCTCCAAAATAGCTTTAAAAAAATCCTTTATACGAGCCATCAAAAAATTGTTTCTGCCCCCCCATCTTAAACTCACCCAGTTGTGTTTCAAGCCAGAGAGTGTATTTTACACTGGGCTATAAAGCTCTGAACAGCCAGCCTGAAACACTGATGAAACCTGAAATACAGCACACTAATCCTTCTTTGCTCTTGCCCTGTTTGGTTGAGCTGAAGATCATGTCTGATCCTAGAAATGTTCTTTGCTGTCTGGATTAGCCCGTGGAGCTCTTAATGGGGAGAAAATAAACCAGGGGGAGGAAGGCTCAGAGCTGCAACCCAGCAGTTCCAACACTTTCCAAGGTATTTATCCCTGCAGCTGTTCAAGGAATCACTGGAGGGGACACTCAGTGCTGTGATGGTGTCAAGTCACAGGGAGGGCTTAATGATCTCAGAAGTCTCTTCCAACCCCAGTGATTCTGTGATTCTGTTCCTATGGCTGGGATTTTCCTTGCAGGATCCCAAATTTAGGGAATCTCTTAATTAAAAACCCCCTTATGCTGCTGAGCATCACTGGGAGCTTGGCTTTGCCTCCCAGAGGAGCTGGGATTTGAGGCTCAGGCTCAACCAGCTCTGCAGGGTTGGCATTTGGGGTGTTGCAGCTTTTTGATGTGCCGATTTTTCCAGGGAGAAATGTGGTCTCACACACCATTGCGTGCTCCAAGTGGTTCTTTCTTAGCCACCTTCTCCAGGTGCCCGTGAATTCAGTGCTGTTGGTGCTGAGGTTGAGAAAAGAGTGCTTGGATTTTGTTGTCACAGCAGCTGAGACATTTGTGGCTGTCTGCAAAAATCCTTTAAAGGGCAAATTGTTTATAAGCAACAGCAGGTTTGATTTTCCCCTTAAATCTCAGGTCAGACTGAGCAAAGCTGGTGAGTAAATTTGATACCCCAGGGCACCACAACATCCTTTGTGCTCAGAATCCCTTGTTTGTGCTGTTAACAATGTAATGAAGGGGAAACCTTTTGCAAAGGCTTTCTGCTTCTGTGATATCCTTTTAATATTATTTTATATTCCAAATTGCAACTTGTCATCCAAAGGAAGAATCCTCATGCTGTGTGTGCAGCAGAACCCTCATCCTGGAGCATCAAAGCTGTGAATTAGGAGGATCCAGGACTCTCCTGTTCACTAGAATGTGATTCATGATTTATTTTTCTATACAAATCAGAAAAGTACTGAGCAAGACTGAAGTCTCGTACTTTTGCTGATACTCTTCTTCTCTTTTTATCCCTTTTAAAACCTATCTTGTGCTATTCAGATGGGAAGTAAAACACATGAAAAAGTGATGTAAGATTGGTCTTGACTCCCCACAGTTTTCAAAATGACTTCACACAGGTTTTAAAATACTGGCTTAACTAAATATTTACAGACCACCTCAACTTCTCCCTTTCTCAATAGTCAAACAGCAACTGGAGCTTTCAAACAGCTGAACAACTAATTTCTGGTTTGCTGGTACTTTTTTTCCTCTCCCATATTAAACTTGAGCATTAAAAATCTCCCTTTTTATTCACAGTCTTTTTCCTCATTCTTTTCAAAGACCGAAAGTTGTGACAGGAACCACTGCAAGAAAAAGAATAATCTTGCTATTCTGGGCACAGTAAGAGACCTCTTGAGAAATATGGAGATTATGAAGTGGAACTGTAAAGCTTTCCTTAGGGAAAGTGGTGGAGGAAGACCTTGCCTATGGTGATCACGGAGGTTTCTACAAACTTTCTTAATCCTGAGCTGTCTCCCTCAAGCTGGGAAGGAAGATTTCATCCTAATCCTGGCATTATGTGAATAACTTCTATGGTACGAAGGCACTGCACAAAACCCAAGATGTCAGAAGCCACACTGGAAATGCTCTTTTTACTCACTGAGGAATTTTTTCCCCTGTGTTTATTTGCTGTATAGAAAATGCCTTGTCCCTTTTGACCTCTCCCTGCTCCTCCAAATAAAACCCCAGATGATTTTGGCCGTTCTGTCCAGCCATGTGTGCTCTTTAAGGAAACAATCCAGATTAAGAAAAGTTTAATTCTAGCTCACTGGCACCAAACTAAGTTGAAAATAGTTCAAAACTCTTATTGAACTCCAGGAAATTACTTTTGCATAGACTTTGCCCCTATTTAAGCAATTTGAATAACTCAGGAACAGATAAACCAGGATAACCATCACTAACAGTGATGTAAAATAAATGATGGGAAGTGCAAGGAATTTGAAATGAATTGTGAAATCGAGTTAGGTCTTCTCCTAATGTGGCTGATTAAGATTTCCATGACATTAAGTGACTTCAGCTCAGCTACATGCAGGGAAAATCAGCTGCTGTTTTGTCAGCTCAGGCGTGTGGACATTCCTGCCCAATCCAAGGAACTTGGAAAAGGGGGAACAATGGGAAGTGACTTTCCCTTTCATCCCAGACCTCTCTTTCAATTAGCAGGGCCTGGTGTGCCCTTGCATCCCGTGGGAGATGCCCCACACCTCGTGATGCCTTGGATGTCTGCTGAGGTCAAAGTCCCCTCTTGGCTCCCACAAACCCCCACCTTTTGGATATCAGGGAAATGTTTCCATGGGCAGCATCATCCAGCCCTGGCAGAGGATGCCCAGATGGAATCACCACCCCTGGAGGGATTTAGATAACGTGTAGATGTGTCACTTGAGGACATGGGTTAGTTGTGGCCTTGGCAAAGCCAGGTTTACAGCTGGACTTGATCTCAGAGGTCTTTTCCAACCTAAACAACACCCTGTTTCTGTAGCTCTCCCTCTTCCCAGAGGAATCTGCCCCAAGCAGAATTATTTCCCTGTCACATTAACAGTGTTTTAAAAGAAACACACGCAGAGGCTCTGATGGATTTTAACTCTTCCCCTGAAGAGAGAAAAATGTTCCAACCCTCTGTCAGAGATCCTGATGCACTTTCCTTTTCCTCAGACCTTCCTCCAGCTCTGAAATGCCTCTCCCTGGCTCTTCCTGGGAGAAGGAGATGGAAAAGGGGAAGCCAACATCTGTCTGCCAGAGGCAGGTCAGGGTCCCCTAATCTTCCAGTTTGTACATACAAGATTAAAGATCTGCTTTGAGTTTTGATTAAGAATGCAAAGTTAAAAGATTAAATACGGGGAAGCCAAATTAAAGAGGTTTAAGTCAATCTCAAAACTCATCAAAGTACCCAATTTTTAAGCTGTCATTACAACACGGGATTAGTGCAAAGCTTCCCTGAACCCTCCTGATTTGATGTCCTTCAGTCACCAATGTTATTCCCCCTGCAGTTTTGTGCTCTCAGCATAAACCCAGCTATTGTCTTGTGTTTAGAGCTCATCTCACCTAGATCCCTCTTGGACTTTTCCTTTTCTTATCCAGTTTTATGTGTCCCAGTTAGTCTGGGATCCCCCCTGTCGTTGTGACCCACAGTTTGTGGCTCAGCAGGGATGTCCTGCCCTGTGTTATGCACTGTCACCAAATGCATTAGAGCTTAGTAAATGTGCCTGGGTCAGAAAAATGCTCTGAGTCACTCAGATAATGCCAGCCCGTTCCTGAGAGTCCCAAGAAGTAAATACATCCCACTCCCTCTTGGTGGTTTCACTCCAAAGACCTGGGAAGGATGAAAATGTAATGAGCAACCAGAGTGGGATGAGGGTGATGTGGTTGTCACCATCAGGTGTCTGAAAAGGAGCTTTTAAAGCTCATAATTGTTGTTCAAACCTTTTTTGGGGCCACGAGTCATTTCAGCTGAAATTAGGAAAGCCTGGGGTGGGGAGGAATTCTGGGGGGTGATTATATCCCAGTGCAAATAACCACTTGGCAATACATTTCATGGAGTGTCATAAATGTTATTTAAAGCTCATGCTGTAATGCATTAAAGGAAATGTTCTGCTGGCTTTCAGTGCAATAAATCGTGGCCTCTCCATTTCTATTTATAGAATTTGGGATGTCTCAGTTATATGAAGGTTATGCTTTCCAGGGTTGCCACCACAAAAGATAACTTAATAATGTTACTAAATGCTGTACTAATTAAAGCCTTAATTTGAAGTTACTCCCCCTGTGCCAACTGAGATATTTCAAAACTGTCATCTTAAGCCTTATAGGTTTTTTGTGAGAGTTCAGAACAACAGTGCAGCTTTTTTAACTCCCATTTTACTTTTCCCCTATCCCTGTGCAGAGTGTCTCACCCCAAATATCAAACTTATACCCTATATTACATAAGGTTCTTTTTGGGAGGAGGAAAAGTAAAAATCGTGGGGTTTATTGACATTTATTATCTTCATTTGTATGTTATTCAGGATTCTGCCTGCCCTGTATCTTGTGATCATTTTTAAGGCTGTTTCCTTTATTAAGGATCATTGAAAAATAATATATAAGTGTATATACATATAAGTACATAATATATATAATACATATACATACATACACACACATACATTTATGTGTGTATATATAAATATAGATACAGATACAGATATAAATATATATATATATACATACAAGTGATGTAAACATGCAATTCTGTTGTTGGTACCTACAAATATTCTTCTAGATGGTGGAAGGCAAGGGATAAATTCCTGAGCTTTGGAAAAATGGTACATTGTGATAATTTCCCACCCTCTTTTTGGAAACTGCTTACTGATCTCGTTTGTTTTGGACATATAACCTGGAAATGCTTTCACTGAGCAGATAAAATTCAAACTAGCTGGGTTTTCCAAAAAAAGAACTTAATCTGTGCCTTTGGAGTAAATGAGGAGGAAATAACCATAGAAGAACAAGGAGAATAATGGAGAGAAAACAGTTATTGCTTAGGAATTCCCTGGCATCCTGCTGCTCTCAGGGGTTTGAATCTGAATTTCCCTTGTTGATGGTTTCCCTTACTGGTGTTCAAGTAGAAATGGAACTGGGAGAACGTGATTTCCAACCCACAACAACCCTGGCAGGGAAGGGACTCACAACAGCCTCCAGTACTTTCTACCCTGTTTATTTTGGAGCATTTTATACCAAATCTTATTTATTTATTGCCAACTTTACTTAATGTCAAATTCCTCATTTGATTCATTTGCTCTTCTGCGGGACCTCACAAATTTGTCAATAAAAATCCTGAAGTAAAGCTCCTGAGCAGAGAAAGAAAAGGCTCCTTCTTCAAAAAGCCATTTGCAAGCACAGTTATTATTAGTGTATTTTTACTGGTAGAAAACTGTATTAGAATCGAGCTTTTCATTATAGGGAATTATTTTAATACTTGCCCAATGCATCCAATTCAGCTGCTGCATTGTGCTGGTTCTTCCAAGTGCATTAGAGCCCTCGAGCTTGTTGGGCACTAGAGGTCTCTAATTAACTCTTTTTCAGAATCCTTCCAGCCCATTTGCATTCTGAGCACGGCACCCCCCACTTTGCACTTGCTCTCTACTTTATTATGTACATTATGTACCATAGAGCAAAAACTACCATGAATTAAGAGCCCTAGTTATTGAGGATTGCTTTTCCCTGTACAAGCAGTGGCACAGGTCCACCTGCAGGAACAAAGCTTTAAAAAAATATTTTAGTTCTTTTAAGAAGAAAGGAAACTATATAGGACAAACCAGCTTTTGTGCCTTTGGGGAGAGGAGTCTAAAGTTCTCCTCCTTACCTGGCAGCACTTGAGCTTTGATAGACTCTTTTAGGTAATTGAGTGTGTAATGACTCTGGTCCATTGACAGCAAAAGAATAATTGAAGGAGTTACACAAAAATGCATATATTTTGTCTTATAAATATGATTCCGTTAGGTTTTGTTCAAGAAAAGAACTGTGGGGTTCAAAATATGGCAACACAAAGGAGAAATGCACATTTGCTGTGTGAATTTTGGGGTACCTGAAAGGAGCCCACAAGAAAGATGGAGAGAGACTATTTAAAAGGGATGGAGGGACAGGACACAGGGAATGGCTTCAAACTGCCACAGGGAAGGACTAGATGGGATATTGGGAAGGAATCCTTCCCTGGGAGGGTGGGCAGGCCCTGGCACAGGGTGGGCAAAGAAGCTGTGGCTGCCCCTGGATCCCTGGAAGTGGCCAAGGCCAGGTTGGAGCAGCCTGGGATGGTGGGAGGTGTCCCTGGCAGGGGGTTTAAGGGTTTAAGGTGCCTTCCAAGCCAAACCATTCTGTGATTCTGAGCACTTGACATTTCCCTCGTGCCCAACAACAGTTTGTTGCAGCCTTTGCCACAAAGGCAGTCAGGGGGAGGTTTAGCAGATGCTGCTCAAAGATGTCATCTGCAGATATTGCTTGAATTTTTCCCCTTTATCTGTGTTTGCCTCCTCTGTTTACCCTGGGGGAAGATAGAAAATGGATTAAAATTGATTGAGCTAATGAGTTTGGGGGAAAGTGCTGAAATGCACATTTCCCATGAACTCACAAAGGAAGCCCCCGCTGGCTGCAGCCTAAAAGGGCACTCTGAGCACAGAAATGCTCAGATACAATCCTTTCCCTCGATTATCTCAGGGGAAACCTCTTGCATCTTATCTATGGCACCTTCCATTCTGAGATCTAAAGGCTTCTTGCGCACCTGAATCACCAAAGCAGGAAAGTTTGAACAGTCACCTCAGAGTCACCTCAGAGTCCCACCTTTTCCAGAGGGAGGAGCTGAGGCTTCCAAACCTCATACACGAATTCTCATGCCAGGAGGGTTTTGGCAAGGGTATGGGTATGATCCAGGTCTCTTGTCACCCCATCCCTGCTTCCCAGTGAATGTTTCTCATCTTTAAAGCTCATACTGATTCACTGGGAATCTGTGCTGAAAACCCCTTTAAGTTCCATGCTCAGCCCAGCTCAAGAGTGCAACCTCCACCCTTGGAGAGGGTTCCAAGACCCAGCTGAGCAAAGCTTTGAGCAGCCTGGTGTGACCCCAGAGCTGGCCTTGCTTTTTGGGGTGAGAAGAACCGGAGCCCTGCAGGTTTCCCTGCCACCCAAATCACCCGTGATGCTCTGGAGATGGAATGGGGGGCACATTCCTGCCAGTGGTGGGTGCCTTCCCTTCTGCACCCTCTGGCTGCCTGGTTTGGAGGAAATCACCAAAAAGAAAAAGGAGATGAGGTGCCTCATAAGTCATCTTGTCTCGGGTACAGCTGTCCTGTGATGGATGGACATAGCCCAGGGAAGGGCAACCCTCACGGGTTTTTCAGCACTGGGTCATTTTTAGGCTCTACCCTTATTTATTGCCCTATAAAAGGCTGATAAATTATACTTGTCCACTTTAGAAGTGAAGAGTTATTATTAAATTGCTATATAATGTACCTTTAATTTGTTCTTAAAAAGAGGGGCAGAGATGAGCTCGGAATAAATGTGGGATAGGACTGTTTTTTTGCTTCCCACAAATATTTGTGCTCCTGGCTGCTTTTGCCCTTCTACATCAGAGCTGGAAAAAAGTGAGTTCCCAGACTGGGCATCCCCCAAGCCTGGAATGGCATCTCTGGTGATGCCACCTCAAATCCTGATGGGAAAGGGCCCTGGCAGGAAGGCCAACACCAAAGGCATCCAGGTGACTGCACTTGGAGGTTTATTCCAGGTGTAAGGCCAGGCTGCAGCAACCTGGGCTAGTGAAAGGTGTCCCTGCCCATGGCAGGGGGTGGAATTAATTAAACCTTTCAGCTCCCTTCCAACCCAAACCATTCTGTGATTCCATGATGATGATGATACATTGATTTTACCTTCTCTTAACACTGCAGGTACACCAAATCTCTGTCTGGCCCCGCTAACAAAGGAAGGCTGATCAAATAGCTCCCTGCCCTGGGATTCTGATGCTGTTTGTGCTTGGAACATTAACTTCAGAGATCTGTGGCTGCATTGCAAATCTCGGCACGTTTTCCCAGTTAAACTAAATGACTATTATTTCCTCCTCCTCTTCCTCCTCCTCCTTTCCACCCCCCCCTACTGTTGTTGTTTAATTAATGATAACGTGCTGCTCTTCAGTGGGTGTTTGTTTATAGCCAGATAAATGTCAGTAATATGCTGTAGTGTAAAGTCTTCTGGCTGGGAATAGTCAAGTTCCTTTAACTACAGCTACATCTGTGACTAAGAAAAGCTGCCTTAAAATCCCTTTTTTAGATGACTTCTTATTTTTTTTTTTAATTATGTTTTTAAAGAAAAGTGCAGCTGTGCTTTCCACAATCTCCTTCTGCTTTGCTTTGAGGTTTTTTGGTGGTTTGGTTGTTTGTGTTGGTTCCTTGGGGGCAACCTTTACATTTAGAATGTGGAGAGGAAAAGTGTGATTTGGGAGTATCTTATAACAACATAGAGCCTGGACTAGCTATTACCTGGAGGCACATTTCATTTAATTAGTTTTGAAGAGTCTAGAACGTCTCACATCACACTTGGAATCGGTGCTGAGGAAGATCATGGACCAAATCCTGTGTGGGAGGTAGATGGGCAAGGCAGGTACCTGTTTAATTAATCCCCCACTGAGGGATGAACTGTGTTTGCCACTGCGTGTTTCCGTGGAAGGAAACTCTCTCAGGCCAGGAAGAGCTGGGCTTCCTGCACCATTTATTCTTTTCTACATGGGGCTTTGAGGTTGGACAAAGGCATTTTAGATCAGCTTGGCCATGTAAGATTTTACACTGCTTTGCCCCATTCTGTGCCCCTTCACACCAAGTCAGAGCAGCTGCCTTGCTCAAATCACCTTAAAAAATGCAGGAAAAACTAATATGGAAGGTGTCTAAATGTCTTTAATTTTTGAAATTCCCTTCTTTAGTTAGGGAAAAGTGGCCTGCCTGTGTGATATCAAACCCGCACCATACAGACTTTAACATTTATCTATCATTTTGGGTATGTTAGTTGTGCCTTTGCCCTTATTATTTAAGGATTTAAAGAAGGAGAAGACAAATGAGTTTGGAAATTCCCCTGAGACTTTGCTGCTGTTGACTTTGGTTCTTGGCCCTGCCACTGATGTCTGATGGGACCTTGAGCAAACTGTTCGACCCCTCTGGAATGGGTCACTTGGTGTAATTTACAATTAATGGGAAGAGATTTCTCTCTGCTTTCACTTGCAGTTTCTATTTTAAGTGGATGGGAAGTGTCATCTGCTTCCTTTGGCTCTGGATTTTACTCCTGAGCAATGTTTAGCATAATGTGGCCTGACTTCAGCTGAAGCCTTTGGTAGCCTGAAAACACTGAACACCTCAGTTTAAAGGCTGTAATAAATGGCGAGTTCTTGCAAACCTGATGCAAATGGCACCACATTTCAATTCTCTGGGAGAAACCTGTTTTTTTTTTCCTTTTTTTAATGCATACTTCCCTAATGAAAAGCTGTAAATTCCTGCTTCTGTCTCAGGTGGAGCAGCCTGCAGGTTCAAAGGGCTGCATTTCTAAGAGGCTGTTATTAATCACAGTCCTTCCAATTTAGCCAAACTCAGACAGAAAATCTCAGGGGGGATCTCTCCTCCTTGGAACTTGGAGCCCACTTTTTCGGGCACTGAGTGTTGCTGGGAAATCACCCCCCTGCCCATAATTATTCCCTCTGAGACCTTTATGAACCTGCAGAAACCCACAGTGCCCCACTGGGTATTTTAGGGCTTTCTGGGGTCGTTTGTTGAGGTGCAAAATCAGATTTTGTGCTCCTTGTTTGTGTTAGTGGAGGAAACTCCTTTGAAACCTCCCCTTTTGTTTCTGCACATAACACTGCAGACTTATTTATCTACAGCAAAGACCTCAAAGATCAATTTGGAGCATGGAGTTAGAGACGGGATGGGCAGGTTTTGGGTAAAAGTGAAGAGTTTTTGGCTTGTAAACCCAAAATTTTGACTTGCAACAGTTCAAAGACTGTCTGGCCTTGCTGGGACACATTTTGCAATCAAAATTAAGGCTGAAATGAATTTTTGGGAAAGTGGAGTGAGTTGTCTCCATATATAGCAGATAGAGGTTGGTGTTTTCTTCCTCTGTTCCCTCAGGCTTTCCTTAGTTTCTGAGATTACATTTCTGACCCTATTTCTTCTCCTTCAGCTGCTGTTGACCAAAGCCACAGCATCCAAAAACTCCCAAGTTCTTTCTTGTTTTGATACCCTAAGGAAAACCCTTAGGAACCACTAACATTCCTATTTCTTGCCCCAAAGGGCACCCCCTTGAGACTTTTAGGATTCTCTTGAATGGGAGGAATTAAATATCAACACCTGTCAGGAACACATGGATATCTGCAGCTCTGCTTTGGTGCAGGGGAACTAAATGACATCTCATGAGTCCTTCCAGTTCTATTTTCTGGCCTCCCTGTATAGCATTGCAATATATTTAGGAAGAGCAGGAAAGTTCCTGCCTATATATATATATATCTCCCATTACAGGGATGTATCTAATAATACAGGGAGGTGTAAGGCAGTTCCAGGAGGAAACTCATGGAGCAGTTTCATCAGGAGCAGAGATTTGACAGGACCACAGAATGGTTAGGGTTGGGAAAATCCTCTGGAGATCCAATCCCTAAATTTGAGCATCTCTCCACCTTCCATGCAATAATATCTCTTCAGATGGCGTGGCTGGGAGTCAGTCTGGCAGGTGGAGGTTGTCCCCATCTGCCTTTTTAACTCAGGCATTAAAAATAACCTCAACCTTCACTGGGTTTTTTCCTGTTCTTTTTCTAATTTCAAATGAAAAATATTATTTGACATTAACTATCACGGAGAGTTTCTGCATGGATTTCTTAAATAAAGCAGAAATGCAGTCATTTATTAAAAACCACCCCAACACTGCCTAATAAAGTTGAATAAACTTTGATCATCTATTACTGTTAAGAATGACATATCTTGCTGCTGTTTTGGCTGTGGATCAGCATCACTGTTTATTAACATCTTGAAATAGCCCTGCAGGATGGATGATGCTCAAATCTGGACCTGAGAAATCCACCCAAACCTTCCTGCAGAGAAGGTGAGGAAAGCAGGAAGAGAAAGGATGCACAGCTCCCAGGCAAGACTGATGCAGTAAGTTCAACACTTCATTTTACCCACTTTATATGCATTTTGTATAAAGCAAAGGTCACATTCTCAGGCTGTGTTAAATCACCAAACGGCTCTTTCTAAAATGTCAGCAATTCACTGCACAAATAGCTTGCCAAATAATAGTTAATCAATTGCAAATGACATGCAGATTCTCCTGGAAACTTTGGGGAAATTGGGAACCTCAGCTAAATGTAGACAGCATTTTTCATGGCAAGTCACTCCACACACTTGCCTTGGCTGAATTAGACCGGGCAAAGCCCTGATATAAATAATTTCAGAGATGTGGATTAGGCTAAAAAGTCATGTTTGATCTTTCTAGCATAACTGGGCTCATCACAGCTCCAGCCAGTAGTTCCTTGCTGCCTAAAACCAGCCCCTTTGCAGCCCCATGTCACTGGTTTGGAGGATCTTTCTCCCAGCCCCTGCATTATGCAAATTTTGGGATCTGTCACCAGCTACTTCATCTTCAGACCCTTCCACAGAACAGCTGACCATGATCCAGCCAGAGGGCACAACACAGCAACAATTTATATGTCACTTTTCAGACCTGATTGTCCACCTGCCTGAAATCCCCATTTAAATCCCACGGGTGGATTTCACGTCATTAAAGTTGCTCAAGGCTTGGCAGGCACTGGCACTGGGTGAGGGTGTTTCTCCTGCAAAACAGAGTCAGGAGCAGGAACAAACAAGTCCAGCTGGTGCCTCTGCACAATGCACACAGTTTAGAAGTATTAAATGAGCAATTGCCTCCTGTTTTGGTGCTGGTATGTCCTCCAGTGCCTTTGGCATCCTCCTCCAGTGTCCCTGCCAAACACTGGGTCCGTGTCCAAAGAAAAGCCAGGAGGAAAAGCCCCTCCAGCTTCCCTACCCTCAATTTCCTTGGGGAAATACCCCAAAGTGCTGTTGGGAATATTCACTTTCACTGGGGCGTTTCCTGCAGAGAGAAACCAGCGAGGACACGTTTTTCTACATTCCTTTAAAAAATCATCTATGTGAAATAGATGTACTGGTGATACTCTGGTAACTCCCCACAGAGGCAAAGCTGAAAGCAATCTAAATAATTAATATAGTCCTCCTGTTGGACACCTCTTACTTAGCAGTAGCTCTCATTAAAATCAATAGAAGGAACACAGAACAAAAGGGCATATTTACTGAATTTAGCCCGTAGATAATTAAGTGGCAAATAGGTCACGCTCGTTAGGAATTTATTTAAAGCCATTTTATTTTGATAATGCCAGCTGTCACCACGCGCTGCTGTCAGGGATCGTCTTGCAGGGAATTTTTCTTCATACCTGAGCAAGTCTTGCCCCTTGAAATGCCAGTGTGCTGGCTCTGGGGGGCACAGGGGCATGGAGGTGTGGGCACTTTGCATGACGAGAACAGAAACTGGAAGAGAGAATTGAGCCATCAAGAGCTGGACAAGTTTGCTGCCCTTAATTAAACTCTCAGGTAAAGCTTTATATTTGGCTTTATGCCACTGGGGTATCTGACTGCCTGTGAGAGGGATTGCAGTACCTGAGCTCCAGGTAGGCACTGAAATGAGGAGATAACTTTGAGGTCTAGTGGAGAGCAAAGATCACCTTGTGGGGCTCAGTGTGGGCTGACACTTTTGCATGAAGAAAGGTGGGTAATAATTTGGGGAAAGTAGGGACAGTGACAGCACGCTGGAGAAGCCTCAGAGCATCCCCTGGAGATGCTCACAGTGATTTAATCAGAAGAGAAAGATTATTTAATCAATCATTAATCTGGGGCTTATTTTTTTTTTGAAGAGAGGTAGTTTTCTATTTCTCTCAAAAGGGAAGCAGAAAACAAGGGGGTGTGTGTACAGAGAGTTGCCTTTTCTGGGGGCTTAGTGTGGTTGCATCCTTTTGAGAAGAGGAAAAGCGTGTGAAGCTTGGTCCCTGTGCTTTGTGTCTCCCCTCAAAAGCAGCAGAACCTCTTTAATTTTGCTGTTCTGGTGGACATGCAGATTAAATGATGTTTATTAGAAAGAAATGGCAGCCTGCTCAACCCCTCCGAGTGTGAAACCCTGTGGGAGGATGTGCAGGATGCAGATGTTCTCCTCCCCACTGTGCCCTGGCCAGGGGGACACCCAAACCCAGCCCCTACCTCCTGAGCAGACCATTAACCTGAGAGGCAATCTCATCGAGTGGAGCTGGGGTACATCCCCTCTGCATACCAAAAGGCTCGATTAGCAGTTAGGAAACGCGGTGATTAGAGAGATTAACTGCTAAAGACATCACTGCTTCCCATGCAAAGCCTCCCTTTCCATTCAGAGCCCGTAGCCCGTGAAAAACTCTTGCACTGGCAATTAGGAACCCACAAAGGTGCTGACCTGCACAAGGGTGGCTGAAGCTTGAGAGAACTCTGGCAGAAAGATTTCTTGCTGTTTGCTTGTTAGGCAACCTGGTTTTCTTTCTGTGGGCATTTAAGGTTTTGCCTTCTCAAAAGATGCTGTTTGCTTTGAAGAGAAGGGGATTTGGTGCTGGCTACAAGGAGCAACAGACTCTCTCTTTGGCTCTATCATTTCCAGAGACTCCTAGAATGGTTTGGGGTGGAAGGACCTTGAAGATCATTAATTCCAACCTCTGCCATGGGCAGGGACACCTTCCACCAGCCCAGGTTGCTCCAAGCCCCGTCCAACCTGGCCTTGGACACTTCCA
>JAWWMP010029791.1:0-17500 GCA_035047865.1 Dendrocincla tyrannina
AAAAAAAAAAAAAAAAAAAAAAAAAAAAAAAAAAAAAAAAAAAAAAGGAGAAAAAGAAAAAAAAAAAGACGCTTTAATTCTAGAGCAGTGCGAGATTGTCCCTGGACTGTCTCAAGTCCTGCTTTTTAGTGGCTTTTTTTTTTTTTTAATGCGATCTCAAAGGCGTTTCATGGTGCCTCTGTGTGTCTGTACGGTTGGTTCTCGGTGCTCTTGACTTCTCTTGTAATCTGTCGGTAGGTAGAGCTCTCTCTCTCTCAATTTCTCTGTAACTCTGCTCCTTCCCTTTAACACCACAGGCAAATTCCTCAAAATCCCGGTGGTGTGGCTTTTTTTTTTTTTCTTCTTCTCTTTTTTTTTTTTTCCCTCCTCTCTCCCCTCACACGCGAGATGTTCACATCCCTCCGCCACGCTCGCACAGCCCGCCAGCCAAATGACAGCGGTTTGGGGCGCTTTTTTTTTGGGGGGGGGGTGGATTTGTGGTGAAGGAAAGGTGGTGTATGGGACACACACACACACAGCCCCCTCCGGACGGGGGGGACCCCACACCTAATGAGTGGAGGAGGGTGAAGGTGCGCATTAATATCCACACCACCCACCCCCCCTTTTTTTTTTCCCAGCAGCAGCCTCTTCACTGATGGCAGCAAATACATGCGCTGGGAGGTCAGCCTAGGTAACCTCAACAGGTAAAGGGAGCCCGAGCAGCCCCCCCTTGCCCTTCCCATCACCCCCCCCCAGCAAAAAAATTCGAGGTGAGCTCCTTCCAGTGCTCAGCGACCCCCCCTTGTCCGTGGGGTCACCCGCTTGCCAGGGAGGATGGTGGGGGTGCCCCTGGTGTTGTTGTTGTTGTTGTCATTGTGCTGGGTCTGGGGGGGCTGCGAGGGTCGGTCTGATCCCACTCAGGGGGGGCAGAAAGGGGAGGGGGTTCTGGTGTGGCTGGAGTAGCTGAGCCCAGATTTCTTCTGGTTTTCCTCCATTTTTTGGTGCTTTTTTTGGGGGGGGTGGTGGTGATGGTGGTGTGTGTGTTGTTATAGTGGCGGTGGTGGTGGGAAGGTTGGAATCAAACAAGCAAACAAAAGCAAAACGGGAGCGAGCGGGCGAGGGAAACGTCTCCATATGGATTGGCTGCTCCTTGTTGTCCTTCTTTAAAGAAAATAAAGGCAGAAAATTATGGGGAGTTATTTATTTTATTTTATTTTATTTTATTTTATTTTATTTTAATTCCGCCCCCCTCCTTGCTTCCTTTCAAACCAACCACTGAAAATGCACGCCTGGAAATAACAGGGAAACGTCCTTTCAAGGGAATAAAGTAGACCATTGCTTAAAATTGGATGCAAGAGAGGCAAAGTGAGCCAGAAAGTATGTACTCCCCTTTGTGCATGCCTGTAAAAAATAACCATCGACCTTTTTTTCCATACTTTTGCTACTCAGCATAGCGATTTTCCCCCTTTTCCTCTTGCAAACGGTATTTGTGTCCCTGGCTCCCACTTTTTGCACTGGAAGTGACCATTCCTTGCAACCTTTCACTTTGGACACTTCATTTTTACGACCGCATGAAGGAACTGAGCTCATTAAAAAAAATCACATCAAATCACCAGGATTCCTGCTAATTTATTTTTTGGCGGGGGGAGGAGGAGGAGGAGGACACACTTCGCAGAGGAATATTTGCTGTAGAGCCGCAAAAATTACCAAGCCCACTAAATGCCACAGCGTCATTAACAGCCCCCTTGTTCCCCTCAAAAGTCCACGGCCCTTCAAATATTTCCCTCATGTTCTTCCACCAAAAAAAAAAAAATAGAAGAAGAAGAAGCCTAATTATTTTCAGCAGAGCCCTGGGTGACTCTGACCGATTTCAAGTGTGGAGGGGGAAAAACACAACCTCAGCTCCGCTTGCCAAGCTGGTTTGAGGTTTTTCTGTCCAATAAAGGTCACATTCTCGGGTTTTTTGAGGCGTGGGGTGGCTCAAACCTCTCGTGAGGTTGAAACCGTATTTTTTAATTTATTTTGGTTTTTTGCATACACCTTCCCAACAAGAGAAAAAGTCCCAGTTGCCATCCCGTTCACCTTTATTAGATTTTCCTAAATCGAGGGGGTATTTTTCAGTTTAGAAAGGCAACTGGGAGCGGGTGAGTGGGGGGTGGAAGGGGGTGTTGTTCCTCCCTGTAGCAGACAATGAACTATGCAGGAAAACAGTGATTTTATCCCCCGATTAGTGTGAAAGTATTTTTTAATAATCAAGCTACTTTTACTGTGAAGAAATAATCTTAATACATGAATAATCCCAAGGATGCCACAATAACGCACTCATTTTTCACCAAATTCACTCACCTCGTCCCCTCTTCCCCAGATTCCACCTTACCTAGAAAAACCAGCCCAAAAAATGAAGGAAAGAGCAACTAGGGACAGACGCTCCTTAATTAACAGCGAATGTCGAGGTGACCGTTTTCCCTCTCTAATCAATAACATTTCTATTTTTAAAATCCCACTGCAAACCGGGCAAATGGAAGGGCAAAAAATAAAAAGAAATTGTCAGATGTGGTCAGTTCGGGGGTGGATTTGGGAAGAGCCGCTGCATTTTGCCAGTCGTTATCCCTGGATGCAGCGAGCAAAGGTGCAGCGAGTCTTCCAAACCCGTACCTTGGGCTGGCCATAAATGTTTGTTTTCAGTGTCAGGGAAAGAAAAGACCCATCACCCCTTCCAGATTTCAGGAAATAAGACATATGCAATTCCTGCTTCTTTTTAAGGAAAATATCTTGACATTTAGTGTCTGGGGAAAGTGCTGCTCTTTGTCTTTCCTGTTTTGGCCGTGTTTAGATGTGGGGCTGCGTGGGGGTTGATGTGTCTGGCGGGGGCACGTTCCTGTGTGCCGCTTTATCGGTGGGCTTTATTCTACTTTTAGGTGTTTCATTGTGCCCTCACGGAATTATTTTATCCCCCCCCCGCTTTGCCCTGACCTTCACTGAAAAATGTCATTCCCTTCTTCCCCACCCCAAAACGAGGAGCCTTTGGAGAGATACGTGACGGGCGTAAATAAAGAGGGAAGGGGGGGGAAAATCAACCCCCCAACCACTTCAAAACGGGCGATTCCTCTGTGCAAGCGTTTTTACGCCTTTCTGCGCTCCCCGCGCCCGCAGAGCGCCGTTCCGCGCTCCCCCGCGGCAAAAAAAATACAGCAAAAAAAAAGAAAGAAAGGGGAAAAAAAAGGCAATTTATGGGGGATTTTCGGCACTGCGCTGGGTGGGGGGAAGGCGGGCGGCTCGGCGCCCCCACGGCGCGGGGTGCGGGGTGCGGGGCCGCTCCGCGGGTGCGGGGTTTGGGGGGCCGCGCTCCGCGCTCCCCCCGCGCAGCCCCGCGTTAACGCCGGGCCAACAGCGCCATCTCGCGGCCGGCGGGGCGCAGCGCCGCGGGCGGGGCGGGGGGTGCGACCCCCGAGGGCTGCGACCCCCGAGGGCCCCGCGCTGCAACCGCTCGCCCCTTCCCAGCCCCGGGCAGGGGGTGGCTGCCGAGATTCCTCTTTGTGGAACCCCTTTATAAACTCTCCAGTTAGGAATTTTTTTCTTTTCTTTTTTTTTTTTGTTAAATCCACATTTTATTTTTTCTACCTCATTTCACCTTCCTCCCCTCCATTTCCTCCCCCTCCATTTCCCCCCTTTCCCCTCTTTTCTCACCCATAAAAATAACAAGGAAATAAAAAAAGCTCGGCACACTCACGCAGGACCGAATAAACCCACCAGATGTGCCCCCCCCCTCCCCGCTTTTATCAGTTTTAGCTTCGACTTGGGGTTGGATTTTCTCTTTTCCCCCCCTCCCCTCATCCGAGGGGGGTCTGTTGTTTGTAGCTTGTAGACAAAACATTCCAATAATCCGGTTTCAAAGAGAAGAGCACCCACCTTATTTAAACCATAAAGCAATTAAAGCCAGACGTCTAGCCAGATCTAGGGTCCTGTTTTGTTCGCTCCTATTCAGCCCCGCATAGCAGGGAGACAAACAGAGTTGTAAAAGTGGCATTTTTTTGGCTGCGGAAATGTACCTATGGACAGCTGGAGGGTCCTGTCGGTTTTGTGTTCTTTACAAAAGGGCAGATTTGAAACCAGGCGCCCACACCCCACCAAAAAACACCCCCAGAAACATAGGCATGCCTCCGTATTTATATCTTTCTTCCTCATTTATATGTTTTTGCCTCTCTCCGGGAGCTCTGAGCGCATCTCTCCCCAGGCAGAAATACATGTGCATGTTCACAAGCGCCGGCACACAATAGCTGTATCAGTATGCGAATGCACACACGCGCCATATGTCAAAGAATGCCGAAATTGGAGCATTTTGATACATTAATCCGGGGAAAGGCTGGCCACAGGGCGTGCTGCTGGGTGCGAGCCGCGTTTGATTTTATTTTTTTAAATTATTATTATTTAGTTGGAGCCACACTGGGGTGGTTTGTTGGTTTGGTTTTTTGGTTTGGTTTTTCTTTTTTCTTTTTTTTTTTTTCTTTCACCGCTGGCTGCTGTGGAGGAGAAATTCAATGGCTGAGCCGCACCAGCGCAGCCTCCCAGCAGGGCCAAATGGCATTTTATAACTGGTGTAACCCTTCACCGGGGGACGGGGGGGGAGGTTGAGGATACCGGGGGCCTTGCACATGAACTAAAACTGCGGCAGGATTTTAACCCAACCCAACCCACCACCAACAAAAGAAAGCCCCAACCAGCAGCTCGGTGGAGACAAAGGGGCATCTCCAGCGCTGCCCGCCGCCTCTAATGGGGGTCTGGCCGGAGGGATGACTGCGGCAGGGAGGGAGAGGGGCTGGGGCGGGGGGAGAGGGGCTGCGGAGGGAGGGGGGCTGGGGAGAGAGGGAGGGGGGCTGGGGGACGGAGCAGGCTGTGGTCGCACTGGAAATGAGATCCGCTTGAATGAAAGGGGGGCCAAAATGTACTTCCATACATCATGTCTTTTCAACATCGCTAAACGTTCCTGACAAGCCCCTCCAGAGAGACGGGTCCGCAACTGCCTCCAAGTCCTGTCCAAATTATGGTCGGGATTATTTTCCTCTCTCTCTCTTAATTAATAATGATAAAACGGGGGAGTTTTCGTCCCTCTCGCGAAGAGGACGTGGGCAAGCCGCTTGCAGACCCCGCAGGATTTTATTCCTTTGAGGCAGGATGAAGGAAGGCAAAGAAGGAGACAGGAGAGAAAGAAAATAATAATAATAATATTAAAAAAAAAAAAGGAAAAAGAAAAATTGGCATGACTTAGGTGGAAAAATTTCTCCTTCTCCTTTTTTTTTCTTTTTATTTTCCTTTTTTTTTCGTCCATAAATCTTCTGCTCTGCTAAAATGTTTTCTAACCTGACCATTTCACTGAGCTCGTTAAGATTTTTTTTTTCCCAAACAGACCTAGTACAAAACTGGGATTGTAAAAGGGCTTTTTCTCTTCCCCTGCTCCAGGGATGTGTCCGCTGATAGACCGCGGTGTGCCTTGTCCCCCTCCGGTGACAAAAAGAGCCCCCGCTTTAAGAGCGAGGACACAAATCAGGGGAAGGAAAAGAAACCTCCAAACGCTGCAGCAAGAAATATTAAAGAGCAATATTTTATGAGATCAGCAGAAGTAATCTCTTCCAGATTTTTTTATTTCGGAGGAACTGGGACGAGGGCGACAAACGCATTTCGCTCGCCTGATCTGGTTTTGATTAGAAAGATTAAAACGCTGCTCCACTCATTTCATTAAAGAAAGGGACCTATAACAAGTTTTTATGATTAAACATCCCTCGCTGCTCATTTTTTATACAATCTCCTGCCTCTTGTTTCTCCTTCAGCAGCCTGGGAAGAGCCCAGGGAAGGGGCCATTGATGGACCCGGCTCCAGGCTCTGTGGGCAGCGGCTTTTCTCGCCTCTGCAGCCCCAGCCCTTGGCAGGACGGGGGGGTTTGACCTTTGCCAACAACCCTTCCCCCCCTTTTTTTTTTTATAATCTCCCCTGTGCAGGGCGAAGGAAGGGGCGGTTGTGTGTCTGCTTTATTTTTTTGGCCTTTTAGCCCTAAAATTTGCTGCCGCATCGCCACCACATATTTATTTCTTTATTCTGTCCTGCTTCCCCCAGTTCTTCCCCACCCCAGACATTTGTATTTTTTTCCCTTCCCCTTCCAAGAGCCCTCCAGGTTTGGAGAACCCCTAGATAAGGCAGACGCTCCCCCTGAGTGGATGGCAGGGAGAGGCTGCCTTTGCCAGCTCCTGTATTCCCAGCATCCATATTTAGTCTTTTTACATATCCTTCGATTGCCTGGGGTCATAAATTAGTACAATTAATTATCCCAATCTAAAAATTGATGGCACATATAACCCTTACCTCAGCGCCTTTTTATTATGGTACTTTGGAATAGAAAAGTGCTGGCGAAGGAAGCAGAAAGCTCCGCTCTCCTCCGGCTGCGGGGGATGCTCGGTCCCCCCGCGAGGCACCGGCACCGGCGGGCCGAGCCCCGGGGCTGCTCCTCTGCAAAGGGCTTTAAAGAAAAAGACACCTACATGCTGATTTTTTTTCTTTTTTTTGTTGTTTTTTTTTTCTCCCGTGACGTTAGGTATATTTACATAGAGCTGCTCTACAATAGCGAACATAACAATATTACAGAACGGTTCTGAGACGAGAATAAAATACACAAATAAGTACAGCAGAAACGTTCAACACCATGACAGAACATCATCGAGCCATATTCCCTTCAGTCCTTTTTTTTTTTTTTGTCTCTTTTGTACAAAATATTCACTCACGAGCTCGCGGGATTAAAAAATAAAAATACTGGATAAGTTTAATTTATGAAATAAAATACTAATAAAAAAAAATTCAAGTACTTCTTGTGTTTGTTTGCTGAGGACAAAACAAGGCAGAAGAAAGGAAGAGAAAACAAACCCCCCGAACATCTTTCTTTTATTTAGTTGCATTTTAGAAAAGACTCGTGTCCCCAAACGCTTGCTGTGTTTGCCTCTAATGCTAAACATTCATCCGCACATTCAAAGTCAGAAACATTTCAACCCCCAAAAACAGCCTCTTTTTTTTTTCGTCTTTTTTTGTTTCTCTCTCCTCCCTCGTTTCTCATTGACTGGACTTTGCCAACTTTATTGCTGTTCTTTATCGGTTTTTTCTTTATTCATTTTCTTCATTTTCATTCGCCTGTTCTGAAACCAGATTTTGACTTGGCGTTCAGTGAGATTAAGGACTCTGGCTACTTCGTACCTTCGGTCCCGTGTAAGGTACATATTGAATAAAAACTCTTTTTCCAGTTCCAGGGTCTGATACTTTGTGTAAGGACATCTTTTCTTCCTCGTGGAGCGCGCATGAATCCAATTTGCGACGGGATTGTCTGAGAAAGAAGATTTTTATATTTTTTGGGGGGAAAAAAATCAATGTATACATCTGGCCTTTCTTCCCTCCCCCCTCCACGCCCTGGTGTATCTGTAGACAGAAACCTGTTTAATTAGCAGATCTTACCTAAATATTTTAAGTGACCTTCACAAGAGTTTAATCTGTTTATTTTGGAGGGGTCATTTCCTTTTCTTTTGCTGCTGTTCTCACATAAAAGTTTCAGTAAATAAAACTGTAGCAATGGGTTTAAAATAATAATTATCCACATGACTGCTACTAGTAGTAATCTAAGAACATAGTCATAAAAAGTCAAAATTCCCACCATTTCATAGGCCCATAAACTCTTTTTACAACCCCTGCTCTCCAATACTTCCCCTAGAAGCTTTCCCAGACCTGGAAAGCAGAGTTTGTTTTTTTAATATCTTAAGGATGACACGCGAGATGTCCCACTGGCTCCAAGAAATTGGCTTTCTTTGGGTTGTTTTTTTTCTTTTTTCCCCTACCCTAAAGGACCTTCGGCGCTGCTGCCGCGGCCCCGCTGGGTCAGGGGAGCAGGTTTTCCCCTCTGCCCCTTTCAGGCAGCTGCTGCCAGCAAAGAGAGACTCTCACCCTCTGATTCCTCGCCTTATTTTTATCACGAGGGTGCCTGGCACCAACTCGCCTGTCATAAATAGAGGTGTGAGAGCCTTTCGAGATAGAGAGCGAGATATTGAGGCACCAAGGTGCTCCCAGCGCTGTCACGCAGCTTTAGCTCGGAGATCCCCCGCATCTTAGGCCGGGGGGTCCCACCAGAGGCAGGGCAGGGCTGCGGGGTGTGCGGGACCCGCCTGCTGCTCCCGCAGCATCGCCCCGCAGCCCCCGTGGGTGCTCAGCTCCTCTCCGGGAGGCTTTGCCTAGGAAAGGGGGGCGCTTGGGTGGGATTTTTCACCTCCTTCCTGCAGCCCCCAGGAGCTGGTCCCCTCTGCAGAGCTGGGGTGCAGGTCCCTGCGCTGGAGGCTGGGGCTGAGGGTGGTGGTTACCTGACTCCTTTCCTTACACTGTTCAAGGTTTCCTGGTGGTTGGGTTGGGGTTGTGTTTGGGCTTTTTTTCTCTTTTAGTTCCCCCTCCCTCTCTCACTTGGACTGCAGAAGATGTTTCCTCAAGTGTATGGTCCAATGTCCTGCGCTCGCTGCCTTCTGCCCTCAGCTGCCTCTCCACACTCAGTTTATGCCTTTACAATTCCAATTTTTCCTCCTTTCTTCTCCCCTACACCCCCAGCCCCGGCCCCCCGCCCAGGGCACCCACCTTTTCCTTTATTCCCACGTGTAGGAGCATTTTATGAATAATTGCACCGCTGGAGCTTTTATTGATTTTTAAAATAGATAAAGAGACACCTCTGCATTTATCCAGAGATATTCCCTTCCCCTCTCTAAAATTCCCCACATCAAAACGTTCACTTCCAGTCATCTACAACTCTTTCTTGTTCTTTGAAAGTGGAAATATTTTAAAGCAAAGAGGCTTCTCCCTCTGCCTACCCCCTCTCGTTCCCTCTCACACACGCACTCTCTCTATTATTATTTTTTTTTTAATTTCCCCCGGTGGAAGGTGATGAATATTTGATCAAAGCAGCCAACAGCCCCCCCACCGGAAACAAAAAGAAAAAGAAAAAGAAAAGGAAAAAAGGAAGAAAAATTAAAAAAAAAAAAAAAAAGAAAGAAAAAATAAAGAAAAATCCTAAAGAGCCCGAAACAAAGTACAGAGATTCGCTCTCCGGCTCTGCTAGGCGGACTCGCTCAAACCCCCAGATCTTCCTGCGTATCTGGAGTTTTAGGGTCGGGCTCTCTAAGGTAATTTCATTTTATTGAGTAGGGTCCTGGAAGCCGTAATGCCTCCCCGGTCGTAAACAAGAATGACTTCGACTTACTAGGGTCTAATTCGTGCTTTTCTTCTTTGTGTTTGCTGGAAGCGATGGCTTCGGACTCCGGGGAAGGAATTGTCTGCGCGGCTCTGTCTCTCAGCTCCCCGGGAGCCCCGTACATGTAGTCCGCGTAGCCGCGGCCGTCGGCGGGGCCGCACTCCGCCCGGCGCCCCGGGAAGGCGTCGGGCTTCAGGCCGTAGGGGCGAGCACCGGGGGCGAAGGCCGGGAAGGAGACGGCCCCGGCCAGGGGCTCCAGCCAAGTCCGCATGTACCTGGGCTCGGCCCCCACGGGCGCCTGGGGAGCGTAGGGGTGGTAGCCCACGGAGGACTGGGAGTGCACGGGAGCCCAGGAGGTGGTGAAAACGGCCGGCTTGGGGGCGAAACTGCAGGACGGAAAGTCGGCACAGTCCGGGACTAATCCTGACGGTCGGGCAGCAGCCGGGTGGGCGGCAGAGCCGGGGAACCTGGAGGCCAAGAGCTCTTCGTTCTCGTGGCTTATCAAGGAGTCAACATAGTAGTTGCTTATGGGGCCAGAAGCCGACATGGTTCCCCCCTCTTTTACATTCATAAGATTATTGTATGAACTGTATGTGTACTTTTTATCTGCTCATAGAACAATCAGGGCAGGTAATTATTTTTTCAGCCTTTCCCACTGTTCCATTGGCTGCCGCCCTCACGTGATTGTATTTACCCAAAAATATCGCCTGGATCAATCCGCAGGGCTTTTTTTTTTTTTCCCTATCCTTTTTTTTTTTTTCCCCTTAATCTAATAACGCCACCCGGCTTTTCCTAAAACCGCTGGAAATGGGGCGGAGATGGGGAGGAGGGATGCTCGGCTGCTCCGCGGCCGGGGGATGCTCAGCCCGCGGGCTGGGAGGGGGGACATTTACCCTGATGCTAAGAGAAGGTGGAAGGTAATTGTGGAAGGTAGTCCAGGAACTATTTCTTGACGTAATTTATCTCTGTCCTTTCCTTCTGCAGCTTCTAGCCTCTAATGGATACATTAAATTGAATATCGGTGAGAAGGGGAGACGGGAGAAGTGCGGTGGAGGTGGGATGCCCACCCGGAGGAAGGAGCTGGGGAGGGGAGGGGGGAGAAGCTCGGAGCCTAAAAGCAAAGGGGCTTTTGTCATCTTTTGCAGCGCTGTCTCCTCGTCAGGCTGCTCAGCAGCTGAGAGAACTGTGGGGCACAGGCACATCTCGTCCTGCTTAAGAAATAAGTATCTTCAGAAGGAAAAAAATAAATATATCTATATATGTAATATGAGGGGCATCTTTAAAAAGAAGAGGGCGAATAATAATAATAATACTGCCCCTCAAAAAAAAAAAAAAAAAAAAAAAGCCTGGGCTTTTGCAGTGAAAGGCTGCGTTATTCGGCAAGTAGTCGTGGATGTTTTTATGTCCTTCAATAAAATTTTTACGAGGATCATTTGATTGTTCATAAATGTGTCGTTCATTAAATAAAACCGTAGGACTGAATTTCAGCTCTCGAGCTGGGGATGAGGGAGCTTTTGGTACCAGGAGGAAGCAACAATGTGTGTTGGGCACATGATCTTTTTTTTTTCCTTTTTTTTTCTTTTTCCTTTTTTTTTTTGTTTTGTTTTTGAGTAACGCCTGGAAACTTTTCTTTTCGCACCAAATCGAGTGGAGAAGTTGGGAGCGTTAAAAAAATCGGTGGTAGCCTGGCTGCATTTTGAGAGAATAACCTTTCCTTTGTAAGAACAGACAGGTAGGTAAATAGCTCACGCCCATTGGAGTCTCAAAAGAAGGGACTTAGGCGATTTCTTTGGCAGAAAAAAATAAATTAAGACCCCTAACCAAAAATAATCTCTCACGATTTTTTTTTTTTTTAAGAAACCGAACCCCCCAAAAATATCTTGTCTGGGCTCTCAAGGCTCTCCATCACCTCGGGTTTCCTAAGGCTGAGAGGACATGGAGGGAAAGGGTCAAAATTGGCAAGAAGAAGGAGAAGTGTGGGCTCAGAGAGCGATGGGGGCTCCTGAGGGAGAGGCGGGCAGGGGGTGGGCAGGGTGTCCCCAGTGATGCAGTGTCACCACTGACAGTTGCTCTGCACAGCCTGGACAAGTCCCACAGACCGACACGGCACCAACCTTTTCAATTCTCATTAGTTTTTTCCCCCCCCAGTAAGTTGCATGGGAAAGGCGAGCAGGAGGAGGCAAGGCAGATTCTAGGAAAAACAGGCGAAAAGGGGTGGTGCTGCCAGGAGATCCCCCCCAGCCCCGCCAACTTCAGCCCTTCAGCTGAGCCAGGGTAAAACCTGCCCCTCAAACCGCACAGCTCGAGCAAGTAAAATAAATGGAAGCACAAGGCTGCCCTCGCTGCTGGGAGAATTAGGATTTCCCTCTCGAAAGATAGGGAAGGCTTTAAAATAAAAATATGACGGGACGTGTTTGCCAGGGGACTCCGGATTTTCCAAATTCGAAGAGAAAAGACATTGACTCGCTCCCCCCCCTAGAATTTATTCCTCCTTCCGTTTTAAGTCCCTTGCTTTATGTGAGCCCTTAAAGGGAAATATTCCTGCAGGAGCAGAATGTCTTCCTTGGCCTTTATCGAGACCAATTTATCTGTCAATCACCAGTCTCCAATGACGGTTATTTTTATGTCCGCGAGGAAAAAAAATATATACTCATCATTCTTTTATCTATTCCCATTTTAAAAATCCTTGCTCTGCAGGGCTGCTAATCGAGTGGGCTGTGACATGTGGAGGGGAAAAAGCTGCCTGGCTTTTCCACTTTGGTGGAATATTTTAAAGAGAATCCTTACAAAAGCAGGGTTGCCTGTACCAGCAGAAGGGGAGAGGGAGAGAGAAAAAAGAGGCAGAGAGAAAAGGAGAGAGAGAGAGAGAGAGAAAGGAAGGACTGAGCATGCAGAGGGAGAGAAGCCCTGAGAAGCAGTGGGGAGGTTTTAGCAGAAGGAAAAATATAGTACTAATGCCAGAATATACCACAGACGAACCGCAGAACGAGCAGAAATTATCAAAGCCACGCAGCTCTAATAAGTAGCAGCAGTTTTTGTAACCTTAACGCAAGCAGGCAAGGTCACTAAATTAGTCGTGGATGGTGTGCGTTGGTGTTACACAAAGGCAAACGTATCTGGCAAAGATTTCTTTTATTTGCACGGAAACCTGCTGCACACGGAATTATCCACCCCCCGTGCTGTCGTGGGATGTGAAATAAAAAACTCAGCCCGCGTTTGCAGCACAAACCCCTTTCACTCAGGGACTGCTGAGAGTTGAGCAACACAAAGCAGAGATGGAGACACTTCACCTTAAAGCAGACTAAAGACACGGCTTAAGACTAAAGACACGGTTTGAGACCAAAGACACGTTTTGAGACTAAAGACACGGCTTAAGACAACGTTTCCCCCCCGTTTAGCTGCAGAATCCCGTAACACGATGTGAACCCCCATAAAATTTAACACGATGTGAACCCCCCATAAAATATTGTCCTTTCACGCTTATCTCGACGTGAAACCATCCCCGTGGAGGAAAGGAAAGTTACGTGGGGAAAGTCCTCTCCGAGTGCGTGGCAAGGCAAGCAATATCCTGAAATAGTCTTCTCTTCAGTAGCAGCGTCCCCAAGCCAATATCCAGACTGGAATTGGAACACGCCTTGCTATTGAATTCAGCAGCTACAAGGTTGTCTCGCAGCTTTTCTGCGCGCTCCAGCCACTCTCCTGTGCCTCCACAACAGCTTCGGTACTTGTTTAATGGGAGATTACCTCTGCTGAAATGATGGTGAACTATCACATCCCTTCCAGGCAGACTCATATCATTTCCTCTCACCTCCCCTTTTGAATCTGCAGGGGAAAGAAACTTAACTGCACTGAACGAAACTAGCCCTGGCAGCCCACGAGCTGTATGAGTATTTAGATTTATTATTTCCTGGCGAAGAAAAAAATGATAACAATAAATAATAACCATAAAAAATAGAAAGTCGAGTCGCAAATTAGGATGTTACTGAAAATGAAGCCTTTGTTTGAGCACTGTCCTGGCTGGTTGACTTCTGACACCTTTTCCGAGCTAAATGCTGCCCATATTCGCCCTTGTCCCTGCAAGTGCTCCGTGTGCTCAGCCCGAGCTGCCTCCCTTCTCTGCCCTGCGAGCGCAGCCAGGCTCTTTCCCCCACTTCCAAATCTTTTGCTTTCGCTTTGAGAAATTCTCCCCTGATTGGAAGGAACGGAGACAAAAAAATAACCCTAATAAAGAGAAAAAAAAAAAAAAAAAAGGAAAAAAGAAAGAGAGAGGGAAAGGGAAGGAAAATAAAAGGCAAAACTCCACTATTGGACAGCCTGCCTGCCGACGAGACGCTGCTTTCTGGAGCCTTTTCTTGCTCTTAAATTCTTATCTTTTGCAAAAAGTGGTGGCCAGGCAAAGTCATCGGCGGGTCCCCAGGACTTGGGGGGAGCTTTGCCCCTCTCCCCACGGCGGCCCCAGGCCCGAGCCGGTGCAGCAGCTCCCTCCGGAGCCGGAGCGGGGCACCCCGAGGCTGCGGGGCCCGGGGGGGCATCGCCCGCCCCCCTGACAGCCGGCCCAGGGGAGGGGGGGCGAAAATCCAACCCCAGCCTCATTCTCCCGCTTTCCCGCGGTTCAATTAACACTGTCAAGGTCGGATTAAATAAGAAATCGGCGTTTTCGGCGCTGCTGCCCCCCCGGCCCGGCGCACACCTCCAGCCCTGCTCTGGAGGAGAGGCAAGGGCGATGCTGCCTCCGTCTCCCTCCAGAAGCGAAGAGAAAGAAACCTTCCAGCAGCTCCGGCTCCCATTCCCGCCCGCATTTCCAATCTTAACCCGCGAATAAAGTTCGCTTTTCCTCCCTTTCTTTGTCCCTTTCCATTCCCTTCCTCGTCTCTTTTGCCTGCCCAAGTTCTTTCTCGCTTCCTTTTGTTCCTTCTTCACCCCTCCTTTCCTTGAGGAAAAAAAAAAAAAAGGGAAAAATTGTACACAATAGATTGACTGACTCCGCAGCAGAGTCAGAAGAGGCTGCAAAATATTTCCTGATCCCCCAGATGCCTCTGATTAATCCAGGATTGTCTCTTGGAGTAAATAAATACGGGGAAAGATTAACTTCAGGCCAAATACCATCCGTGAATCTTGCAGCAGCGCGATTGCGGGCAAGGAGCTTTGCCTTCCCTCCCTGCTAGATATTTTCCGACTGGAAAATCATATTTATTCAGGCTTCTTTAAAAGTTGTCATCTAGAAAATCTCCCCGGGCCAACAATTGTCTGCACATCGTTTGATATCAACGTGAAAACGTCAACCTGAGCCAGTAAGGGAGTCAAAGCTAAGGCAAAGAAAACCAGTTTTTCGCTGAAAATGACACTGCAGGAGTTTTTTACCTGCTTAAGTGCTTCCCCCACACACATACCCCTCCCTCTGTTTGTTGCTAAGAATTCCTGTGTCTCCAGTGTTGGAGGTACAGCTAATAGACAATAAATTCCGAGGTGCAATTAAAGCTAACAACAATTTCTTTAAGTGTGTTATGGTCTCCTTTTCCAAAATTTCAGGTCTCCACCAGACGAAGCCTCCTGCAGATGTTCCCAAAGCCCAGCAGCTCGTCTGCAGCAGTCGAGGAGGTGGAAAATTCAAGCTCCTCTCCCCGCTGCTCTCCAGGTTTGCTCGGTTTTGGGTGTGATATTAAACCTAGGTCATCAGAAGGGGAAAAAAAATTCCCAGAGAAGTAAATTAAAAGAGGAGCAAGGAAACAAGCCTGAACCCAGAGAGGCGAAGTGTATACTGCCTGGAGAAACATATTTCTATACTTCTCCCTTTACATTTATTATGTTTCTGTCAGACACCCTGTAATTAGCATAGATAACTATAGTTGCAAGCTCCAAGTTGTGTCTGCAAATTCTATTGTTTGGCTGCTCCAGTTGCACACCACCGAGCTTGAAAGCGAGCACAAGGTGTTAGGAAGAGCCTGGTGCCCTCAAATGAGACAATAACCCCCCGAAATGTTGGGGGGGAAAGGAAGGGGGGCGGAGGGATGAAGGTTGCTGCTTTAGGCGATGGATTCCAGCCCAGTCTGTAGTGCAGTATCTCTGGCCTGGTGCAAATCTCCTCCAGGAGATCAGACCAGTCTTAAACCTGCCTCTATCTACCACAAATAAGGCTTAAAATAGGCTTTATTCAGGCAATCCCCCCGTCGTCTGTCTCGTTCTACACCCCCGTCCAAGCACTATTTGTAAAGGTCATCGCAGCCCCGGTACCTGTGTAAATACTTGGGGTCTGACCAGACACCCGCAGCTCCAAACAACAACCTTGGGCAGGGACATTTCCTGCCCTTTACACCAGCCCCACTTTGTTTTCCAGCCTTGGGGCGGGTTCGTCTCATAGGGAAGGGTTGAGCATTCAGGGGACTGTCCCCAAATCCACAGGAAAAAATACCCACGAGAAACCAGAAGAGATTTTATTGACCCCCTCACCATAATATAACCCAGTCCGTCCTCTGCTTCAAACTACGAAAGGGAAAGTTTATCAACACAATCTCACAACTCAATTTCTCCACCTCAGAGGTTTTTGGTTGTTTGGGGGTTTGTTTGGTTTGTGTTTTTTTGGTTTGTCTTTTTTTTTTTAACTTTGCAAAACCACCTCAAAAATCATCCCCAGGAGCCAAGGATAAAGTTCATCCCCGGGCAATGTGCTCACACAGCCAGACACAGGCAAGAACCTCCAGGTTTGAAAATTACACCTGCTGGGAGAGGAGGATTCTGCAAACAGCCGCCAGAAAAATTATGCAATCCAGCGTATGGTAATATCGCTAATATTTTACTCTGATAACGGCATCAGAAAGTGCACGAGCACGGGCAACAAAGCAAACAATATTACACCAAGAAGACGAAGGCGAACAGCATGGTGTCCTTTTGACTACCCATGTTTTTACATAAAAACAGACACATCTATACAAAATAGTTGAAGCAATAAATTCCCACCGTCCCTCTTTCCTGATCTAATATCATAATTAAAAAACAGCGGGGGAGATTTTAACTTTTATTGCGTTTCTGGAGTTGGGTTGCTAAACATATATTAAGTTTAGATTCTTCTCTTTCTCTCCAGGGGGGTGGTGGCTCAGAAATAAAATCAATCTTAATATACACAGAATAGATATTGGTTTGTCTTGTACATGCTGTTAGAAGAAAGGGAAAGAAATCTGCAGATAGTTAATACAGAGAAAGCAAACTCATCATACATGTAATGAATCCTTTAAATCATTCAATTATCACAGCACTAATATCAAATAATTATGGTTAAATGTACCAGTAATCAACCTTGTCCCTGTTGAAATATTAATTTAAAGGATTGTGCATGCGTTTCTTCTTTTTTTTTTCCTTCCCTTACCCTTTTATAAACTTGCTTATTACATTTTTTTTCCCCAGCCTGGTGTATTCAGCAGAAAAGGATGATGAAAATACCCCCCACAACATTGCTTTGAACCAAATCAACAACTCTTTCGTCTTTTTCACACTTAAAATAGAGCATCTTTACCACAGCGGACCAAACAAAGCGAGATGTTTTTAAGCCGATGCGTAAAAACACATATGAATTCATCACACGTGATTTTATTCTCGTTTGAGTTATCACATCCAGACCCAGCACCCGTCCTAAAGAGCGAAGATATCACTATTTTTGCAATCGAAATACACTCCTTGTCCAGAAACTTCACCCTGAGGCTCGCAAGCGAAAAGTCAAAGCAGGGGAAACCACTGAAATATCACAATGCACCAGCCAAAAAAACACCCAAAATTCCCCATTCCCGCCAGATCTCAACCTGCCTTGGGAAAACCTGCTAGCCTGCCCTTGTGCTCGCTCAGAAAAGTCCAAATATTCAGAGTTTCAATCTTTATTTCTCCACGTCAACCTGCGTCTTTCCGCCCTCAGACCAACAGCCAGCACACTCGGGATTTTTGGAGCTATCGCGACAGACAAATATCACACGCAGCCCTCGCTCCCCCGCGGGTCTCGAGATGCTCGATTTTACCCTCTGCAATTTACCTTTGCCATCTGCAAACATCCCTAATCCGGCACAGGACCCCGCATTTTTCACGAGTGGTATTTGCTTTGCTTTGTAATTTTCCCTTATTCCCCCCCTTTTCGCATTGAAATGCTGATATAACTTTTCCAACTTTTCCAGCTCATTTTAGGAGGGGGAAAGGGGTAAAATAATCCGCCTTTTTTTATTTTTTAGAAGAGACAGTGCTCATGTAACACAGACGCCTGATTTTCTTCATCAACAGTTACTGAGC
>JAWWMP010029791.1:20000-30451 GCA_035047865.1 Dendrocincla tyrannina
TGAGGAAAAAAACTACGGGGGAGGGGGGAAGAAGTGTTTCTAAAAAAAAAAAATACACTTTTAAAAACCCACTTGTACACGGTTCTATGAAATTTATTTTGCTCCATAAAGGAAGATACATGCAAAGGATAACACATACAGAATATATTTAAATAACACAGCCACGAGAAATGGACTTTTTCATAATAAGATACCAATACTGCTTTATTTTTTAATTATTTTTTTCCCCTTAAATATATGGTAGATAGTATCACTTCATTGGGAGAAACTGCGTAACTACGGATGTGAGATGTTCCCACTGCAACTTTAATTTACAGACACTTATATGAAATCCATCTTTTAGTCATTTTTATTATACAATAAGCAGACTACACTAGAATATGAAAAGCAAACTTTTGGACGTATCTATTATCCTAAACATAAAATGCATAGAGAAAGGTCCTTCTGGTTTGTGCTGCACGTAAATAACTTAAACATTTTATAAGGTGGTTTTTAGCAACCATCTCCATCTTTATTATACATAGAAACACGGATGCAATATATATCCTCATGCTCAGACCGCTCCATCTTCTCTCTACCAACTCAAAACACCCAAATCACTTGAGGTCCTTCAATTTTTGCCAACGCATCGCCTTTATACCCAAAGGGGGGGGACGAGGGGGGGGATTCAAATAAAATAACCCCCCAACTGCACAGGGGTTGGGTGGGTTTGTGTGTGTTTTCCTCTCTGCCTCCCTCTCCCTCGCCCGCACAGGGGCTGGAGCTCGCTCAAGTGAAATTAAAATTGGAAGTCAGTTCGCGGATTCGGTTCTCTCTGTTCATTTTCTTGAGTTTCATCCTGCGGTTTTGAAACCAGATTTTGACTTGTCTGTCTGTCAGGTTTATGCTCTTACTAATCTCCAGGCGGCGCTCACGGGTCAAGTACATATTGAACAAGAATTCCTTCTCCAGCTCCAGCGTCTGGTGCTTGGTGTAAGGACACCTTTTCTTTCTTCCGCTCTTTGCTGTCAGCCAATTTCCTGTAGTGTTTTCTGCCTTTATATCCTCTGTTAAAAATAACATCGTTACATAAGTATCCGCGGAATGGGAAGGAGAACTTACCCGATTGCATCAGTTGGCAAAGCAGCTTCATTTGGGGTGGGGGAGTGGGGGCGTGGGGGTGGGAGAAATAATTAAAAAAAAAGATATTTATTGAGATTTTCCTTTTTTTTTTTTTTAAAAAAAAGGAGAAGGCATTTTGCCTCGGGGAAAGGAAAAAAAATAGAAAAAAAAGCAAAAAAAAGGAGCTGGTCTGCCTCGCTCTCCTGCGGGTTTTAGGGAGGGCAGAGCAGGTTTGGAGGAGGAAAGGGGGTGATTTCAACCATTCGGTGCCTGGGAGTAAATCGGTAGTAGCAGCGCGCACCTCCACCTCTGAGCCGCGGAGGATCCGCGCCGCTCCGCGCCCCCCGCCCGCGGCAGGGGCTGCAGAAATCACGCCATGAATCCCTTCTGGCTTCAAATGCCACCAACTGCAAACCCTCTGGGACCAGCAATGTGAATTTCGGGGTGCCCCGCAGCTCTCGGGGCTTCCCCACACCACCCTTTATCACCCCGAGAAACCCCCCATTATTTCTGTGGGCTTCTAACACGAACTGCAGAGGCTGAAACAGTTGCCTCTTTGTGGTTTTTTGGGGGGAAAGGAATGAATTTTCTCTCCTGGAGACACCCCGAGCAGCCTTTCCGTCAAGTATATTTTTCATGAGCCGGGGTTGTATGAAATAGATTTGCCTTTATGAGCTGTGTGCGCCCAAATAGGTAAATTCGGAGGTAATTGTAACCCCATCGACACCGCTCGCTCTCCACACCCGCACGGATACACACACATACACTTTGGGAAGGCAAACGTATTTCACACGTACATAAATAAACACAGCAAATACTTGGGCTTTGAATTTGGTCATGAGAAAATCCCAGCACCAGCAGCCGGCCACATTGGAGCCTAAACTGGAGTTAAAGGCAAAGCGAATCCTGCAGTTGTAGCAACATCTCGGCACCGGATTCGGGAAATTCAAAGAAAACCTTGATTTAGCCAAAGGCACCTTCAAAATTTGCCCCAGACAGACCCACTTTGGCGTTTGTCGAAAACCTTGAATGCTATTAAACCTTGGAAATCCCCTTGAAAGGCTCTCGCCCTTCCCCAAATGCTTGAATGACACGAGAAAGATCTCTTACCTTCTGCAGAACAAAAAATTCGGGTTCAACATAAACGAAAATTGAAGCTATCCAAGATCTTTAAACGTAGGAACAGAAACAGAAAAGAACAAAATGCGCCCCGAATTGGCTCTGACCATTTGAAAACACCACGAACAACACAAAATACCTTTTAAAACGCAAAAAAATTCCCAAATCTGGGAAGCTCCGTCTTTCTCCACGCATCCATTTTAAATTTAACATCTGAAGTGAAAGAAACCCTTTATCTTTATTTATTTTTCCCCTTATTTCCGCCCATATCGCAAATTCAACCCAATACAACCTTTCTTTCGGGTTAACTCCCACCAAAACCTCTCTTGGCGTGGACATTGAAGGCACTTTGTGCAGATTAAGTTTGCAGGGGTTTTGATAACCTTGACTTTGCTTTTTTTCTTTGTGTGTGTGTGTGTAATTGTAGCTCAGCTGTCAGATAATATCATTTCCCTTTGACAGAGGGATAGGATTTCAAAAACTGAAAGGAAAATAATAATTACAAAAATCCTAAGGGGAGGAAAAAAGCGTTTCAGGGTCCTGCTTCCATCAAGGCCAATTTTAGGGGGAGGAACGCCAAAGGACAGGTTTTGTTGGTGCCACAGACCCGAGGCGTGTGCGTGGGGCTCCACACACGACCCACAGGCGTGAGCCCCGCATGAAGATCCACCAGCAGAGCCCCCAGCCAGGCTTGTGCTCCCGAGCCCTAATTATAGCCCAGCCTCTGACACACGGCCGATATTTTAATCCACATACCACAGGCAAACCATGCAACGCGCTGCTGAGACCCGAGCAGCATTTTTCTACCAACTTTTTTTCGGGAAATTCAATCCATCCCTTCACATGATTCGCACTTATTGATCTGCGAGAAGCCTCTGAAGCCACCAAGCTTCAAATTAGGAGAGGAACAAACCCGAATATTCCCAGCCACACAGATTTCAAGCCATACGCCATCTCTACAGTGAAAATAAAGCGCGTTCAATGAAAGCCTCGTTTCAGAAAATGCCAAACTTAAAACATCTGCTCAACACACAGAAACATTTCTGCCTCCGCAAACAAGACCTCAATTCGCCAGGATAAAAAAAAAATAAAAAAGCCTTTTCCTCTCTGAGTCTCCCCACGAGCTTCCCAGCCCTGAAAGGAGCCACAACTCCCGCCTGGAGCTTGGGAGCTGCAAATTCCACTGAACGCATTTTCATTTTGATTTTTTTAGCACACTTTTAACACCGAGCAAAGCCAAAGAAGACAAATCCGCCTCGCACACGGAAATGAAGCATTTGCATAGAAAACTCTATGAAAGGGGAGAAAATTAAGGGTTCATCTGCCTTAAAAAACACACCACCCCCTCCCCAAGAACCCCCCCAGCAAACAAACCCCAAGTCTCTGCGATTTCAAAGCAAAGCCACTTCATCTCTTTGCATTCTGCAGCCGTGATTGCAAGGACCAATTTTTTATCTCTTTTTTTTTCTTTTTTTTTTTGCATAAGTACAGCAGATTTTCTCCACATAAACAGCGAGAGGAAGAGTTCTCACACAGCTCTCTGCTCCCTTGCTCGCCTCTAATATAAATATCTATTTAAACCCACCCAACATTTGAGGAAGAATATTCTTTCCCGAAAGACGGCAACAACACAGAACATTTTAATGCCAATTTCTGCAGGAGAAGTTGGCAGGGCAGAGAGCACACAACCGCATATTCACATTACTCTTGCTCTTATTAGCTATGGGTGATTACTAATTGCTGAAATTAGCTCCCGATAATGAATGATTCCCTTACCTTTTGCTTCATTGTCAGAATTGTCAGTGCTGGTGTCAGTGTTTTTATTCATCTCTTTCTCTGCTTCCGAAGGACTTATTTTGGGTGCGGGGGCGCTTTTTTCTGTTTTAATTTCGTTCGTGGATGTGTTCTGAGTATTATCTGTTTTAGTGTTTTCGGGGAAATTCACTTTAGCCACCGGGGGCGGCGGAGGAGGTGGAGGAGGTGGTGGTGCTGCTTCCAGATGCTCATTCCTTGGGTTCAGGCTTGCCCTGGATTCAAAACTTGCCTCAAACTCATTTGGATTGCTGCAGTTTGACGTCTTCTCCATGGAGGGGTAACCTTGGCTTGCTCGGTAGTAGCTAGGAACGGGGACTTCATGGTCATTTAGGCAAGACTCAGGCATTTGGTTGGGGTAGAGGGCTGTCTCTGTGGCATTTTTTGCCCTTTTCTCAGCGTTATACATACAGCAAACATTCTCTTCCTTGACATTGGTTGGGAAGGAGCAGGATGGGAGCTGTCTTGCAACAGGTTGCTCGATCCTGTACGTATTTTTGGGGTCACACCAAGTGTCTAGCTGAGAAAGGTAAGATGGATAGGTGCTGAGAGACAAGGTAGCGCTATTCACCTCGTCCCTTTTGGAAAGAGACGGGATAATTCCACAGTTCCTCATGACTCCGCAGCTGAAATCGCTCCCAGGCTGCATGTACATCCCTTGGCTGGAGGAATAATTCTCCCCTCTACAGGTACCGGCCAACGAGTCCATCAAAAACGAGTTAGAAGTCACATTGTTGGGACATGACATTTTCAGAGAGGGTTTTTAAGGAGGAATACTCCAGCCAGGGGCTGACATCTTTTTTTTAGGGGGAAAAAATATCAAGCACCATAATTATCCACGCATCGCTCTCCCCCCCTCCACCCCCCCACGTGATGCCCAGGCCAATGAGGATTGAAAATGGCCTTGATGATTCAGACGGGGACGACGTCACGGGGGTCAAGTTGTCGCGACCGGGAGCGGCATCGTGGAGCAACAGCGACATCTGCCCGCGCCGGGCCGGGACCTTCACGTTGAACAAAGGCAGAGCCCCGGCGTCCCGCTCCCCTCCCGCCCGTTTGTTTACCAACGGAGCCACGCGTGGGAAGGGGCAAAGGAAGGGGGAAAATAAAGCAGTTTTCAGAAAACAAAAATCGAAGCCGTATTTTTTTAAAAAAAATCGTCCAGAAACGGGTGAAATTTAAATAATAATAAAAAAATTAATATCCCAGACCCCTTTTTCCTCCCTCCTCTGCTGCCGGCTCGAAATCCTCTTTTTGTGCCCCAAAAACGATTGAGATATTTAATTATCGCTTCCCAACCGGCGACCCCCTCCCTCCTCCTCCTCCCCTTCTCCTTCCTCCGCTCGGCTGCTCCTTCCTCCCCCTCCCGAGCCTGGCTGGGGACGGGCGAGCTCCGAGCTGAACCGGCTGCGGCGCCGCTGGTTCTTGGCCATATTTTTATTCTTATTAAAATTATTTTGGTCCTTGGAAGGGGCTGGATGGGGTTTGAGGGATGCCCTTTGCTTTTGCTGTTTCGAGAAAGATGCGAGAAGAGAAGAAGGGCGGGGGTTTGGGGGGGAGAAAATTGGGGAATAATTCAAAGCCCTTTCAGCCAGGCTTTTCCCGAAACCCCGAAGCTCCTTGGAGCAGGTTGGCTATTTCCCAAGCAGCATTTTTAACGAAGAAAAAGGCGGCAAAATCCTATTTTTGCTTTATTTTCCTCTTTTTTTTCCCCCCCGCCTCTCCTTTCCCCGCAGGAAAGCAGCTTCGACTTCCCTGCCTCTGCGAAAACAGCTTTTTTTAATTATCCACTTTCATTCCCGAGCTGTCTTAAGTTTCTGGGATAAAATGGCATGTGTGGTGTGTACAGAGAGAGAAAAAAAAATCCTCGTGGAGGGGAAAAAAGGGGTCGGATTTGGGAAAAGGGAGCAACTTTCAGCTGGGGAGCTGGAAGGGAGCGGCAGTGTGGCGGGTTTGCTCCCGTCCGTCTGTCTGTCTCTGTCTGCTCACTCTTTCTCTTCGGGAATTATCCGCTAGGAAAAAAAATAAATCTAACCTGGGACTCACTCATATCCCGCACATAAATGCCCTTGCAAACCGAAACTTTGGGGGTTTGGTGTTGTTTTATATGATTTTCATTTTTCCTGGAGTGATTTCCCGAGTAAAGTTACTTTTCTCTCCAATATTTCCTCTCTCCCATTTCATGGCGCAATTCGCTGCGATGGCAGCTCAAGTTGTTGTTTTCTTTTAAATTTTAAATCTCCCAGCAAGATTCGATGCCTTAAATAGGACGGAATTTGCACCTTCGTGCTTATCGTGCCCTCCCCCCCAACTTTATTTACTTTATTATTTCTCAATCGTGTCGTAATTAAGATCGATGGGGTTTTTCCATCATTTTCCACCGGCGCGTTGCAGTGGTTGTGGGTCAACTCTGGTTTTTGGTGAAACTGGTTTGGGACAATGGTGAATAAATAAATAAAATGGGAGATAGTCCGGAATTTCAAGATCATTACGGTTAGAAAGAGACGGGTTCAGAGTCACTTTCAAGGGAAACAAAAAGAAAACGCCACCTTTCATTTAAAAAAAAAAAAAAAAGGCGGGGGGAGAGTAAGAAGAAAGAAAAAGAGAAATAAGGGAGAAAAGAAAAAGAAAGGACAAAGAAAAAAGAAAGGGAAAGATAAAATGGGGGGGCGGGGGAGGAAAGAAGAAGAAGATAAAAAAAAAAAGGAAGGGTGCAAAATTGCGGGAGAAAAAAAAAGTACATTGGGCCAGAGAAAGTGGAACTTGACCGTTTGGGGTGATTTGTAACGGTTTAGAGTAAAGTCCTACTTAAATATTCTCACGTCTGCAAACCTGTTTTCCCAAAGATTTTCAAAAGCAGGGCTGTAAAATCCCCCTCGACTCAACTTCCCAGAGCCTTGCGGGTCTTCTCTCCGCATCAAGCGGGACAAATTTCTATATCTTAGGCCGAAAAAGCCTAAAAGCGAGTAAATCTAATTCGTGTGTCCCCTTGCCCAGCCCGGGAAAAGCTTTCGGAGGCTTCAGACGCCATTTGGTTCCCCTGGAAAGCTATTTGAGACTTTATTGCCTCTATTTGTGTTATCTGCATAGGTCTTTTTAAAACAGTTTGATAGAAATCGTTCAGTTTTATGATATCCAACGAAAATTCCACATAATATTTATAAGCAAAGAATAAAACTTTAGTATGGGAGCCGATATTTTCTCATTTATAGGTGATGAAATTAAAGACCAATGCAATTTTTTATTATATTGCGCTTTTTTCCCCCCCGATTTGATTTTTTCCCCCCCATTTTCTACTTTATTTTTTCAGCTGATGTGGCGGCCCAATAATTTATGCCGCTCAGTCAAACAGCTACACATGTGCATTTTTTGGGACACCAAAATTTGACCTCCTAGTTTCCTGTATTGTCTGCCTAAAGATTAAATAGGTTTTCCTGATTTCTTTCGCCCTTTATTCTGGGGTTGCTGTTGCCGAAGGAGATATGAAGGAATCGCACGGAGCCCTTCAAACGTGACATTAAATAATTTGAATTTGCTTCTCCACAGAACCAGGCACTTTGCAGGAGCATCTCGAGCGAAACTCCCCGTCCAGGTTGGTGGGGAGAGGGAAAAAAGCGATGCTGGAAACATCATCTTTTATGAACGTGTAAACGTTGTGGGTATAAAATAAAGATTTACACCGTTCACAGACGTTTTGTTGACCAGTTTTTGCCAGCAAAGGCTACCGATGCAAATGTTTGAGGGCTTTCAAGGCGCTTTCTGCAGTTGCTGATCAGCGTCTTGGGGACCAAAGGGATAAGCAAATATAAAATCAAATTGTTCATAAAATACGACCTGAATACATCCCAAAAGTTCGCCGCGATATGTTTTTGGGCCATGGAAAAAGGAAAAAGTTGACGTTAGGAAGCAGCTCAGAGGCATCTCCAGGAGACCGAATATTGTTTAAAGTTAAAAATAATTAGAAGTATGATAAACATGGGTCATTAATGGAAAGAGAAATAAAATTCATCAGCCTAAGTGGAACCCCCGTTGGGAAAAATGCTTTACTCTAATTACAGAAAATAAATACGAACAAATGCTATTAAAACTTAAAAGGAGGGAGTCTGCCCGTGGTAAGGACTTTAATAACCCACTTGGAATTTTACACACTTTGAGGGGATCCCAACACACGGCCGTGTCCGACCCACGCGGGTCCCGCAAAGCCGCTCCCCCCGCGGGGCTCCCACCTGGCCCTTTCTGGGCCAGTTCCCAGGGGTTTGTCCGGTGAACTCTGAAACACTCGGGCAAAAATCTGGGGGGTCGCCCTTCCTCGTCGCCCCGGCCGGGGGGTGCCCCCGCGTCGTCCCATTGTCCCCAGCGCCACAGCCCGAGCAATTGCCCTAAAACCGCCCCAAAAGAGCGCTGGCCGCGGCCGGGAAGGCGCGGGCCGGGGACGAGGGGATGGAGAGGGGGAGAAGAGACGCCAAAGCCCCCCCTCCTGTGCCCATCACCCCGAGGAGTATATAAATGTCTACAATTTCCAAGACAAAGCATCTCTCGGACTTCCTCGGAATATTTTACCTGTCCCCTTTTCAATCTAATTATTTAACCGTGAGTTATGTGGAGAAAGTGCTTCTTCTGCCCATTGTATTTTTTACCAAGTTTTCGTACGTTTTTATGACAAGCATTCATTTTCGCTTCGAGGAAGTATTTGGTAGCAACACTTTAATGATTACCTTAAATTTGTATTTCTGCCCGGTATTATGCCCCATGTTGTAGCGGAAATAATTCTGATTTATGACAAAGTACACTGGAGTACAATAACAGCGATGCAAAAATAAAACCCACGCCTTTATATGTTGGCTTAGAAACTGTAAACTATCACCACAAGAAATCTATCAAACTTTACAATCCCTCTTACCCTGCTTCCTTCTTTCTGAGTAACTTAAGTCAAAGAATTATGGAATGATATTATGTTCCTTGAGGTGGTATTGAAAACGGTGTTCAGGTTTTCCTACCCCCAACGTAGCACCCACGTCCTGGATGGAGTTTGGACCCTTCTCCTTCCCTTTGATCACGGAGGCGAAATTTGGAAAGTGTAATTCATATGTAAGCAAGAGCAGGCGGGGTGACAGAGCACGGCGAAGTGACACGGGGATTGGGGATTTTGGAGGAGTTTATTCAGTGCTGAAATGTTTCCTTTAATTTTCCAACAGCGTTAACAAACTTAAATATTGCACACACACCTTCAAAAAAAAAAAAAAAAGAAAAAAGAAAGAAAAGGAATAAAAGGAAAAAAAAGAAAAAAAAAAGAAAAAGGGATTTTTCTTTTCTAGCAGGGGTGGAGAAATCCGGGTGGGAATTCTGGGAATGTTGATTATTTCAAAATTGAAGTTGGGTTTTTATTATTATTATTATTATTTTATTAGGTTGCGAGTTTTTAGCTGCAAAATAACTGACAGGTTGATGGGAAAATGTGGATTTTGGAGCGACTCTATTTTATAAAGTTTTTAAAAAAAAACAGAAAAGTGAAGTTGAAAGAGGTGAAGAATAACGCTGAAAGGTAAAAATTGAAAACAATGAAGGACGTGCTAAAATGTGGGTCTGCCCTGCGAGTTAAGAGCAAACCTCAAAGAATTCCTATTTTCCGCATATGACGATAGGAAAATGATTTCTTTGGAACTTGGTTAAAACGCTGATAATTTAACAGGCGCCTTTGAGGAGGGAGAGTGGGGCTGCTCAAAACAAACATTATTGTTTCAATGACAATTTCAACAGAATCTGGAGAGCACCGCGAGGACCCGCCGTTAACACTCATTTCTCCTGGAGAAAGAAAAAGAAGCTCTTGGAGGGGGAAAAGGAATTCGGAATAAGTACGGATTTCACACCTACAACTCGGAGATGGTGCAGATAAAGCCTGCTCTTTTTATTTTGCTATATTTGCTTAAACTTAAGGATCTTTACCTTCTAGACACAACGCAGAGGTCGAGAATAGCGAGGGGCAGATCTGCAGCGGATGGTTTAAATTTCTTAAAAATGCAGTTTTTTAAAAATTTGCCAAAGCCTTTTCCGTACCTGCAGCCCTGGGAGATAACCTCGAGTATCTCCTGAGTTCTTACTCACACGCTCCTCGCAAGCCCCAAAGACTTGCAGCTATTTTCACCCTCACATACGGTTTAGATCAAGCACATCTTTAGAGCAGAGGCTGCAGATTTTGTATCACTTAATTCAAAGGGAGGAATTAGGCCTCTTTTTAACAATTAAAACGAACGAATTTACTTTGCTACTTGTAGCACATAAACAATTGTAATGTTTACATTAAGTCTTCCTCCCCTTCTTTTTTTTCCTCCCCAAAATGAAGTTTTTTATGGGCTCCCTCAGCCAAATGTTCCAGCCTAATTCCACCACTCAAGATAAAAAAAAAAAAAAAAAAGCATTAT